>JAVKPL010007865.1:0-31630 GCA_032173675.1 Gastrolobium villosum | reverse complement strand
TAACAACCGGTAAGTTTCCGGATAAGTAAAATCCAAAAGATCTCCCCCTACAGCCGCATCAACAGTGGCTTTCAATGGTGGGGTTAAGCCATGATAAAACGTGTGAATAATGCCCCAATCAGAAACTCCATGATTTGGACATATTCGTATTAATTCCTTAAATCGCTCCCACGCTTCATACAGACTTTCTCCATCATACATTTGGAAAGATGCTATGTCAGCCCTCACTTGGGCTTGTTTTGCTTGGGGAAAAAATCGGGTAACAAACTGCTCACATAGTTGTTCCCAACTAGTGATAGAATTCGGGGGCAATGTTCTCCTCCATTCTTTGGCTTTTCCTGCTAGGGAAAATGGAAAAAGTCTCATTCGCATACTTTCCACTGGAATGCCATGAACTCTGAAATTAACAACTATCTCAGTGAAATTGTCCAAATGACTGTGGGGGTCTTCCATGGGCAATCCATGGAACAACATTCATAATCATTTGGAATATTGCAGGTTTGATTTCAAAGTTCGGGACATTCAGTGGAGGAGGAACATAACCTCGTTCTGGACCATTTCTGAAGGGAGCAGTTATATCATTCAACGATGGCCCTCTTCCTCCGTTCAGTCCTTCATCATTTTCATGATTATTATTATTGTTTCCATTGTTACCATTTCCACCATTATTTAAAACTTCAGCCATTGTATGATTTCTTAACCTTTGAACTCTTCTTCTATTCCTGAAGGTTCTCTCGGGTTCTGGATCAAAAACTACTATTTCCAGTCCAAGTTCTGTAGGTTATGTGCTTATACAATGGGAGGTAGTTAAATACACAAAGAGAAATTCAAAAACATCAACAATGTTTCCTCTAAAATGCCCTTCCTTGCCAAATGATCCCCGCCAACAGCGCCAATTACTTGGTCGAACCGCGAGCTGCTCGGGAATAATTTATATTGTAGGAGCAAGAGTACATAGTAACAATCAGATTTGCCAACAGGATCAACTTACTCTGACTAAGAGCAACCCTCTTCGACTATACGCAAGCGTACGTGTCAAGCAATATAGGGTGTTATAGCCCCAGATTTATCGTCCTCAGGGAGCAATTATGAAGTAAGAAATGTTCAAGGAAACTTAATTTGTAAAAATAAAGAAAAGTAACTATTCTCGACCAAGCTTCACAAAGAGCAATCTCCAGTCAGCTAGTTAAACGATGTTAACCATTCTGAACCTAGATGAGAGCGGTGATAACTTAGTATAATATTCGAATATAAAGTCATCAATTTGAAGTAATCCAAAAGTAATCAGTGAGATGAGAGTAAAATCAACAGTGCAAAAACAAGTTAGATATTGTGGAAAGAGTTGCAACAAAAGTTTGACGTGGAGTTGATTTTTAAGAGAGTTAAGTAGGTGTTCACAGGCTCCATATTTTCATCCCTTTGGTTAACCCTGCTTGGTAGCATATTTTATAAGTGGATTCTGCTCCTTCCTTCACTTTGCCTTAGGGTAAGAAGAGAGCAAGGCCTTACTCTCCACCTTACTCCAGAGATCTTAGAGTTAAATAGAAGGAAACCATGCTGCCTTCTCAAAAGAGCATGGATTCACATGGCAGTGCTCCTCATTCCGGGTGTTTCTCCCTCCTTTCTTCAGGCTAAACTACCCCAAGATCTTGAGACTGATCCACACGCCCTTGTCAGTGTTTCATCGACCGAGTGGTCTCGGGATGAGGTTGTCAGCCCAAAGGGTTTCACAGAATCAAAATATTAAACCAAAGAGCAACTCAGATTTCATTTATAAAATATGTGTTCCTTACGAAGTTATCCTAAGACAAAAAGGATTACTTCTATGGAACCCTTACCTACTTAAGGAAAGTTAGCTCCTAGTGAGCATTTTACTAAAGAGAAACAAAAGGAATAATAAAACTATCCTAGAATGGGGGGGTGTGTATTGGTTTTTGATCTTCTTTTGCTGTGTTCCTTTTATAGAGCCCTTTGTTAGATCCTCACTGTTCCCTTCATCAAGGGTTGTACTTTCTTCAAATCCTCTCCAATAGTAGCTCTACTCCTTGCCAACTCAGCTATTCATAGGAATACTCTCCAATAGCAACTTTGCTCCTTGCCAGCGCAGCTCTTGATGGAAGTGGTCCCCCTTACTTTTGGTTTCATTTTGTGCGCAAGAATTCTGGAATCAGGGAGACACGCCCACTCTTTCTGCTGTGGCTGATGTGGCGGCTCCTTATTACTTCCTTTTTTCTGATTTTGTACTGTAGCAGGGAGACACCTCCACCTTCTCTGTAGATGCTGACGTGGAGGCTCCTGATTGCTTTATTTTTCTGCTTTTGTACTGTAGCAGGCTTTTATGCTCCCTTCTGCGCAGCATTCCTCCTTCTCTCCTCAATGTGCAGCTCCTTCTGTTGGGTCTTAGGTTTCCTGATCAAAACAAATTAACCCAATAATCATATGTGAAAAAGATAATGTTAATTTGCTCCAGGCCTACTCTAATTCCCGTTTCAAGTATTGCTCTAGTCTGCTTTTCAAAACAATTGCTCCTCATGGAAGAAGAAGGTCAAAGAGAGTGATTTGTAATCAAAACATGGGTTTTGTGGAACAATATGTACTTAATGGACCTCAACTCTTGAGGACCATCACCCTACTATGTTTTTGTCATAAAGATATAAAACAAGTGTTTTTAATGCTAAAGTTGCTCATCAGATGAGGGAACAGATGGTACTTTGCCATCAAAATGGGCTTAGATGGGAACAAATTTTCGTCCCATCAAACACCCCAAGACTAAACTATTGGTTGTCCTCAAACAACTCAGAAATAGTGGCTTAGGCTGCTCAATTTCAAAGAATAGCTCAACTTCAAAAACTTGAGCCAATGAGCAATCGTGATCTTTTCAAAGAATGGACTACTTGAGCCAATGTGCGATCATGATCTTTTCAAATAATGAACTACTTTCCATAGATGACAAGTAGAAAGAATTTGTTCCAAGGTAAATGAAAGTTGCTGATCTTCTGTCTCACTATCACTCAGGGCTTGGTGTTTCTCTGTCCATTCCTGATGTGATTCTTCAAAACATGCCTCTCTGCTGCTTTCCTATGAAGTGCAGGTGTCTTCAATTTTAAAGGATCGTTGTAAAAAGATTTATGGAGGGTTTTGAAGTGGAATGATCACAGGTCTTGGGTCAAGGAACATTTTCCAGTTTTTTTTTTCTGAGCTGGAATCTTATGTTTGAGGGAACACCTTATCTTTTTGTACCTTCTTTTCTTCCTTTGGAGGAATATTGTCTGGTATTTTCTTCTGAATTCTTTTGAGTGACTGTTCCCATTTTCTTTGTTTTCTATCTTCTTGTCCTTTTTGCTCATGCTGGATTTTCTCCTTGCCTCTTTTTAAATTGACCTGGGGATGTGTATGAGTATGTGTGGTTATGCTGATGTATGAATGGGAATGGAAGTGTTTGTTTGATTGTGAGGGGGTGAGTGTTTGCTCCTTGTTAGTGGAATTCACCTGTTCTTCAGCAGTACTTACAGCATCAGGGCAAGTCTAGAAGTTTCATTGTGGTGACACCTCAGGAACACTCTCATGAGTAAGTGTTGGGCATTTTTCGTTCTTTACCAATTTTAGCTCACATAGATCAGCACCCTTCAAAAATATAAAGATTAAATTCACTTCACCTTTCCTATTTCAAGCATTCAAAGTAAGAATAAGAATGATTACTCATTGACTTTGTGTTTCATACCATTGGTTATTAAAATTTTTACAGCCACAATACTATAACTGAAATGTATGATTCAAACGGTTTGAACAAAAAGGATTTTTCTATTTCAAAAAGAAATTAAATTTACATTCGGGAACAGAAAAAAAAACAAATGTAAACTAAAAATAGGAAATGGACATAAACAAGAAAAAATAGGATGGTCTTTCTCTTTTTCAATGTGGACTTTTCTTATCCATCTTCAGATTCTTCTCAGCATCCATCTCCTCCTACGTTGGTGGTCTTCTCCTTAGCTGATCTTTCAATTTCTTTACTTCAGCCTCAGGGACCCACTTCTCAGCATTCGTTAGTAGATCACTGATCACAACAGTAAGGTGCATGATGGTGGACCTCATCATTATCCTACCATTGTGAAATGCACCAGCTGCCCCTCCACATCCAGCATTCAGGTTTCCAGCTGATAAATTCTCCCCTCCAAATATGTCCCAAAAGCCTTGAGAGCTTCCTTGGTTTCTGTTCGTTCTTCTGTATTTTGGAGATAGAGTCTTCTAAGTTATTTTCAGCTCTGGTTTTATGCATGGAATGAGCAAGCTTTAGGGAATCAGTTGCATTTCTGATTTCGTTCCTGACAGCTTAGAGGGTGGGTGCAGAAGGTGTAGCACTGATGTCTTTGATGCTGGTCTTAATGGTGTTGAGGAGCTGCTCCTTGTCTTCCTTCTGTTGCTCCTAGAATTTGGTGAAGGAAGATGAGAGTTGGTCCAATCCATTCCTCAGAGCCTTCAGCTCTTCAATTGTATTGGTCATATCAATATGAGGAACGAATTATTCTTCAGGCAGAAGCTTTTCCATTTTCTTCCCCATCATTTCAAAAATCTCAGCAATCCCAATTTGAGATTTTCTCCTTGATGCAATGAGGAATGCTGGGATGGGGGGGCTGGCTTCTTCTTCTTTTTCTGGTTATTGTTGCCAGCAATTGGAGGTTCTGCTGGTGCTATCTTGATCATAACCTCTTTTGTTTTGGAAGAAGAGGGGGTTGTTCTAGTTTGTTCCTCCATCAGTGGAGGGACTTACAAGCCCTCCTCTTCTGCTAGAGCCCTAGCAAGGGCCTCGTCCCCAATGGTATCAAGACAGATAATGGGGCAAGATAGAGTTCCTCCCAGACTGATTTTCCTGGGAGTAGTTGGCTTTTTCTTTTTAGGGGACTCAACAAGAATCCCTTTTCCCTTGTCAAGTTTCTTCTGTGGCTGAGCCTCTAGCTCAGCAACCTGTTCTTTTGCAGCAGGTGCTGCATTTGTTTTTTTAATCTTCTCTCATTTGTGTTGCCTAGGAGAGGATTATTGTGTCATTGGTGGGGGTGAAGAATGAGCAGGTGATGGAGGAGGGGATGAAACGTCAGGAGACTCAGAAATAGCTGGTCTACTTGGGGATGTCTCCCTAGCAGTAGGTTTTGACGTTCCTCCTTTCTTCAGCCTCTTGGCAATGGGCTCAATATCCCCACTATCTTCCTCCTTGTCAGAGAGGATGATGGTTTTCTCAGAGGATGCTCCCTCTATCCTTTTTTTGCTGCTGAAGGATCTCTTCAGCATCTGATTGGAACATTCCCCCTTTCTTAGAGGTGGTTTGACAGGAGATTTCTTTTTGCCCTGCTTGCCTTCAGTAGCAATAGGGGCTTCTTTCTTGATCTTGGCAGGAGGGGGAACATATTTTTTGGCTTTTGTGTAGGAGGAAGTGGTTGTAAATTTGGAAGGGGTTACCTTTGCATCATTGGGGCCTCAGGGCCCTCTTCTTCATCATCATCAACAACATTACGCCTAAAAACTTCCGGGATTGGCATGTTTGTTTCGATATAAGTGCTCCTCAGACCATTCCAAGTTTTGAAATCGATGACAGACCCCAGCACTAGGTCTTCATCATCATAAGTCTCTACTTCAGCTCTCAAACAGAGCTTTCTAATTAGGCAGGGTAGGCAGACAGTAGTCTTCCTGATCTCCTTCTTCAGGATGCAATAAATGAAGGGCAATGCATCAAAAGGAATGTTCCTCATAATGCAGTATAATTGCACCTGCAATGCCCGCTTGACAGTGGCATCGTGGGTGAAAGGAGTGAGTTTAGAGTGTGCAAACAAAGCCCAGAATCTAGCTTCGTCTCTCAAGCTTCCCATGGAGAGGGCTCCTTTGGCATAAACAAGGTTGCTAATGATGATCAGGTCCTTCACGTCCCTCATGAACTTTGAAACCTCTATGTTCTCTATTTATTCTTGGTACGGGCAGTTGGGAACAGTAGGGAGATTGAGTACTTCCGAGATGGATGAAGGGGGGAATGATACTTTCTTCCCCTTCACTGTCACCTCATCAGTGGTGTACCCCTATGGCAACCTCTTTGCATGATACAAGAACTCAGCCACTAGGGCAGTGTTGAGTTCTAGTGTGTCTGTGGCGAACAAGGTCCACCTGAGTTTGGTCAAGGTCCTTTTCACGAATGATGGAAGAGGAGCATTATCTTGCAAGAAGATGTTCCTCTCTGGGTAGAGAGATATAACTTCTTCGGTTATCTCTGGTTCTTGGCCACGGCCAGCCACGAGGGTAACAATTACCGAAAGTCTAGTCATGGTTATGGAAGAAGAAAAGGTTAGGGCAAAAATGCATAGGGTGATGTAGAAGAGCAAAAAGTTTCTAAGTTAGCAGAAGAGATGGTAAGGGTTTGAAGGAGAAGAGAGGTGAGTTTAAATAGGCATGTAGAGGAGGGAAATTGAGAAGTTTTTCAGGACGTGGAGGTTAAGGAAAGGAAGTTGAGGAGGTAGCGAAAGGGGGACGTTATGGAACGAATGGTCAGGGGTTAGTGGTATTTACTGCTGATGATGGTTGTAAGGAGGTGGAACGGTTTAGGTTAGAAAACATGGGAGAAAGGGAAATAGGTTAGAAGCAGATGCATTAATGGATGGGGAGACAGTTGCTTTTTCAGGGCACGTTTTCAAAATCCGCAACGAGTGCAGATTTGTTAACGGTTGCGTATATGTAAGTGACTCCGCAGGGACAGGTGTCCTTGTCACCCTTATCTCCTAAGCCAGTGAACGATCCCTTTGTCTTTTACCTATATTCTAAAAAAATAATATACAAATACCCTAATAATAAAAATGCAAACCTATTTAGCAAAAGAAATATTATTTATATTTTGTATATATATATATATATATATCTATATATATATAATTTTTATTATATGGGGATGTGTGGTAATTGAACCACCCCAAAACTACGTTCCTGGAACGGAACGTATTTCATTTATTTGGACTTGGAGTTGAACATCAGACGTTCCCTCCATTTTTTGAAGTTTTGTGGTTAAGTTTAACCACCTCAAAACTTTGCTCTTGTTAGAGGGCAATGCTATCCACTGGGTTGCCTCCCAGTCAGCACTTAGTTTAAAGTCTTTAGCTAGACATGTTACTTACCTCTTAGGTTTCTGGAGAAGATGTTGAGGGAACTCTAGTGTCCCTTGGTAATTTTTCTGGTGTACTGGTGTTGAGGCTAGCAGCTATCTGTCCAAGGTAGGACTCAATATTTCTAACCATAGCATCATTCCTGGTGACATATTCTTTGAAATAATTTTTCAGGGTATTGATGGGTTGGTCATCTTTGGGGAACAAAGCATAATTGGTTCTTCTCTGTGGTTCATATGCTCCATTTCCACTGCTTCTGCCTTCTTGATATTGTTGTTGCTAATTGTTATATGGTCTCTGGTTTATGGGTGTTCTCCATTGAGGGTTATGGTTCTGATCCTTCACTATAGTTCCTCCAGAATTTTAATTGTTTTTCTGCATAATTCGAGTTCCATTGGCCTCCCAAGATTTTCACTTTCGATTTACCCACAAACAGAAGTTCAAACTACAATATTACACTTAAATTAACAACCTTTTACTTGAATCATCAAAGTTTCCCTTTTTAAAAGACTCAAAACAAGCTTTCTTCATAAATTTACAAAGAAAATGATGATTGGTTACCTTAAGGCTTTCAAAAATAGATAAATGAGAGCACTTTGAGGGCTTTGAAGATGCTCCAAGCTACTAATTTGGTGGTGCACAAAAATCACATTCAAAGGTAGGTCTTTTCTTCACAAAAATTGGTTCTTGAAGCTTCCAAGAGTGTAACAACGACTCTCACTTATCACAAACTCTCAAGGGTTTAAAGGATTAAGAGGAAGAAAGAAGCATAAAAGTGTGTTCTTTGTGATCTTCCATGGAGAAAGATGCAATCTTTCTTGGGAGTGATGGACAAAATGTTCAAGGTTTAAGAAGAGATGGCTGCATAGGTTTTTCTGAAATGACCTAGGGTTTTGTGCCCTGTAGCTATTTATATAAGTGTACCACTAATCAACAATATTAGTTCTAATAGCTCTGCTAATCATTTTTCTACCAAACTTTATATTCTTAACCTAGACATTTTTCTAGGAATTATCATATTTTCTTTATAATTTTTTGGGATATTTCACCGGTAAGCGTTTTATACTGCGAAATAGCCGATATTAGTTATGACTTCACTGCTTATTATTTCTTATCCCAAATTTGATATTATCAACCTAAATATTTTTCTAGGAATATTGATTTTTTATTTCTATTTTTAGGATTTCTTCATCAGTATCCATTTATACCGCGAAATACCCGATGTTTACACTTTTCTTCTAAAAAGTGGTTTAATATTAATTATTATGCTCTTTCCATATTTATCTAAAGTCAATTATGGAATTATTTCCTAAATTCATAATTAAATTATTTAATTTCCTAATTTAGCGGTGCAAGTTCTTACAAGCGGCTCCCTGTTAATGTCAATCGAGTGACTGGAAATGAGGGAATGTTGAGTGCTTGATTGTCCACTATAGTATACAATTCAATTAATAAGGACTCTTGTTGCCCTCGAAATGCTTCTACTACTAATGCTGTATCATCATCCACAATAACCCACTGCACCGGTTACCCGAGCTGCATCTAGTAATCAATTGAGAGAGGGATTGACCCTGTTGTGATATCAACTTCGTATATATTATTTTCTTCAGGTCATAATAACCGCATTGGGCACCCTATATTGGTGATTTAAGACTAGGAACAAGTTTCAGGCAATAGATATGTAGTGTCATCGAGTCCTCGTGATCATAATCTCTATCTTATATCCTCGTGTGAGACTAGGGATGGCAAAGTGGGTTGCCCGCCCCGCCTCGCCCGTGCCAGCCAAAAAGCGGCCCGGCCCGCCCCGCCCGCGTCCGCCAGAAAACAGCACGGCCCGCCCCGCCTGTGAAAGTGGGCAAGAAACTGCCCGCCAAGCCCGTTACACTAAAAAAAGAAAAAAAATTAAAAAATCCAGCTCGGGCGGGTTGGCAGGCTTGGAAAACTCAGCCCGCCCCACCCCATTTCGCGGGCGGGGCGGGTCGACCCGGGTGGCTGAGCCCGTTTTGCCATCTCTATGTGAGACACATGTTCTATTCCTAGAGCATTTATCTTTAAATACATATTAACTGTATAATATAGGCAAGTGTATATATATATATATATATATATATATATATATATATATATATATGATAAAGATAAAGTTTGCTCAAAGTATTAATCATGAAATACTAATCAGTACAAGGTGTTCATCTGATAAAATAAATTATCTCTAGGACACCTACATTCTAACACTACTTACATGAGTTTTCATATAATGTTATCTTAAACACCATGCAATGTGGATTCACTTCTCAAATGAAAATTATTTTCTTCCATATTTTCAAGATTAAATTTAGTCTCTCAATTATCTAAAACATATATTATAAGTCTATGCAGCAATCTACAATATTAATTGTGTGGTTCATCATCCTCATGTATTATAAGCTTTGTAAGAGTTTGCATATGACCACACAATCTTAAACTATATGCAACAATGAATTTATGTTTACGAAACAAGGCTCTTTCAAAATCTTTTCAAATATTAAAATTAACTAGCATACAAATATTTTCTAGAGAACGATGTAATTTTGAGTTTCCTCTTGCACTAGGAGATACATTGATCAATATTTTTCCAGTCAAGCTTAAAATACATTTTTTACAATTTATTTTTTTATAAATAGTCAATTTTGTTTAATTTAACTTTTCGTGTCAAACAAATATCTTAAAAATTTATAAATAATTCATCCTATTAATTTAAGGTAACCTAGGATGATAACTTTCCTTATCCGTAACCTACTCCTAAATTTAATCTCCATTTTTATAAGAATAGTTTCTCCAATAACAAAGTTTTTCTAATATTTTTTCAAATAAACTTTGTTGGCGTCTCTAAATTATAAATCGCGATTTTGATTGCATGTATATAATAGTAATAGTTTATTTAAAAATAATAATTAATTAATACATATAACTCAGTAAATTATGATCATAAAGAAAATAGTCTTTTTAGTCGTGTGTTTTGTAACGCCCCGTCTGCAGCCAGTTAGTTAACATTCATATGATAGTAAGCGCAACATGCTCAACTTAATTAATGCGAAAGCTAACTGAATAAATTTTCTCTTTTTCCTTATGTATTGCAAACTTTTTCACTTCCATTGCCAAAGTAAAACGGACAACATTTCGTCTGTATTTTGGACTACTGGGGATAATTCCCACTATGATAATTTCAACCTGATTAACAGTTTAATATAATCCAGACATAACCATATTACCCAGCCATCCATGGCATCGGATATCTCATAATCATAATGTCTTAAAATAATATCCATGATGTTACTTATATAATTACATCAAATAAACAAAAGAGATGCAATTAAATAAGTAACATAGACCTGGGCATGCATAACTAACAGCATATACAGACTATCGACATGGCATAGACATCTCCCATGCTCTCAAAAAATATAGATGGCATATACAACTCCAAATAAAGTATGTCAGGTACAAATCTAAATATCCACAGGACCCTGACAATCATGTCAAATAGTATCCCTCATCTGGCCTCTTGCCACGCGATACCTCAGCACCATCAGCTCCTGTACATGAAATGGTGATCCCCATAACGTGGGGTGAGATAATTTAATTACCTCAGTAAGCTAGGGGCCCTTGGAGGGCTCCTCCACCCCTAAGCTCACTTCTGGTATAAACACAGTATAAAAATCCATGCATGCATCAGAATATGTATGACAATGTTGTGTGCAATAATATAATCCTACTGGCTAGAGAATATAACAAGTATGCATTACGCAAGGAAACATCGTCTTGCAACATACTGTATGAGGAAACACCGTCTCATACTATGCATAAGGAAACACCGTCTTATCCCTCACACAAGGAAACACTGTCTTGTGTGGCACAAAAACATACATACATATACATGCAACATATAACAATTCATATCCACATACCATATAAAACTACCATCCTCCCTCGGAGTCTGGTGGAACAAACCGGGGATTAACCCCAAGGACCGAAAGCTTACCTAGCAAACAGTGTCCTCCACTAATTCCCATGTCCACAGCGTCACGATCTCTCACAAGATCACAACCTAGTTCCAAAATGTGAAGACAATCAATATTCCTATATACCAGTCTACCACGTTAAATTTTCAGACTACACATACAAGAAACCTTCACTTGATTTTTTTTTGTCCAATTTATCAACGTGTCCTAAATGGCGATTTCATAATTTTTCCTTTTACGGGAACCAATCCCAACCATGTTTAACAAAGGGACTCACCTACAAATCACCCTCCAACTACTCATACCATAAAATCCCAATTGATACAACCCTATACCATGCATTTTCTCCAAAAACACAAGAGGGTAGTTAGGCATTTATCTTAGAATCTTCAAATAACAAGAGAAAGACAATCCAAGCTTTCAAGCCAAGAAAAACATCATTTTCCCTCTCTTTGTGAACAGTACCGAGACCTTAGAGATGCAGAAATCTCTCAATATAATGACTCCCAACTAAAACTAAGCTATGAGTTTTGTAGAGGATGAAATTTGACACACTTTAGGCTATGGAATGGATTGATTTCATCAATCCTAGCTCAAGTTATCAAATATTGAAGATTTTCTCAAACCTTTGTTTTTGTTTCTGTTCTTGCTCTCTCTGGAGACGTCGCATAGGAGATGAAGAAGAATAGGAGCCTTAGGCACTTAAGTGAGTTAAATAAACCCAATGGGCATAAGCTCATCTATCCCACTCACTTAACTCTCATTCTATCTTTACACATTGGTTTACAATATTTTTGTGGTAATATTTCCATATTTACTTTCACTTTTTGAGTAACTTCATTTACCAGCATTTTTACCCCATAACTGTCATTTTAACTCATTTTTCACCAAAAGTGACTTTATTTCTTTCTTATAATTATTCTTCAATATCCTGATTGAAATCATTAATTCATAATTAAATCCACACTATATGTGAGGGTTATTATATGTTTTCGCAAGCTCAAACCCTTGACATTTTCAACTACATGTAATTAAAAATCGCTTAATACTTGGGTTTTAGTTACTATAGAAAATACTTAATTCATTAGGTAATGTTAGGGGTGTTTGTGGTCTGAATTTGATCGATTCTGGAAGCAAAAATCATGTGATCTAATCCCTTCGGTTTGATCATATAATCATCCATTCTGTTGAGATTTTTTTTCAAATCCGATCCGATCCAATCCAATTTTTTTCGGTTTGGATCGGATTATTTTTCGATTTTTTGAAAAGTCTAAAATTTGTTTTATGATTATTGTGCAAGTAACATATCTTTTGTATATATTGGCTGTGTAATATTTTTTTTTGAAATACAGAAGCATCGGTAAATGATAATATAGTTTTTTTTGGGACAATAAGAAATGAAGCTCTACGTAGATGAAATCTTGCTGATGGGATGTGGCTAGGTTTTTTCTTGGGTTTAGTTAATGAGTTAATGAGTCTTGGGTTTAGAATTTTTTGGGTTATGATTAGGGAAAACACAAGTAGGTAGAATGGAATTAATATATTAGATCGGTTTGATTGGATCGATTTTCATCAATCAAACTGAAAACCGATCCAATCCAATTAAAATTTGTGATTTTCTTTTCCATTTTTATGTTTATTCGGTTATCAGTTTTTCGATTCGATCACCGCGGTTTGGATCGGTTGATGAACACCCCAAGACAATATCATTTAGTTTTAGAGTTTATGTAATTTTAAAATTTATATTACTATACAAAATGTGACTTAATTATGATGTTAGATTGTTTTTTGATTTATTTATTTATTTTTTTTTAAATTTTCTCGGTGTTACAAATCACAACCTTTTATTTAGAAAAAATAAATTTTAAAATCAAATTACTTTCACCAGCTGCAAGCAACAACATAAAGCGATGTTATCAAATAAAATATTTTAGATGAGTTTTATTAATGTTATGTTACATGATTTAAGTTTTGTGTCCAACTCTCACATCAAAAGGGAGAGAGAAAGTGAAATGATGAAAGAGAAAGAAAAACATGTGGACCCCACCTCTTTAATATGTGTAGGAAAGTGAAGTTATATTATGTTACATGATAAAAATAAAACCCATTTTAGATACGCGTATATGCATACGCACACATCAATTGTTTATGAGAATTATTATTCTTATGTTACATTTGAATAAATTTATCTCCTACATATAAATTTAAGATGAGTCTCACTTTACTTTTTTTCTCTCTTCCCTCGAAAGTGGACTCCACTTATACAAATGAGTCAGTAGAAGATAATTATTATCTCCTATCTCATGAGAAAACTATTACCCATTGTTTATATATGTGTGTGTTTCACTTAAACAAATTTGTTTATCAAATTTATTCGTAACATCGAAAATACTATGATAATATATATGTGGTACATATAGATAAAATAATGTGAAGCATGAACTTTACTAAGAATAAACAGAAATATAAGATTCATTAAAAGAAATAAACGAGCACATAAGCGTATAATATGTTTTTCGTCACATAATAAACATATACATGTAAGATATATCAATTTCTTTTTAGAATAATATGTATAAAAATTAACTATATCACTATTCTTCTATAGATAACATTTGTCAATTTATATTCTTTTCATTCTTATATTAAAATATAATTTAATTTTATAAATAAATGAAAAATTCATAAAATCCAACTTAAAACTTTCATTATAATGATCAATTTACTATTAACTAATAATAGATAATTTTTTTCCTTTTTTTTTTCAGGTATGTAACAGTCTTAAGTTAACCTTTAATCCAAGTTATGAAAAAGGGAAAAGTATAATTTAGATTTAGTTTTCGCTTTTATTATCATTTTAAACAAACATTAAGATAGTGGAAAGCAATTTTCTCAAAATTATGTTATACGATAGATGGCAGTCAATCATATAAAACTCTGATTAGATTATCAATCTTACTCATCATAAAAGAAAAAAATGAAATCATTCAAACACTATTATTAGCCTTTTCTTCCAGTGCACTGCCATATTTCCTTCGATATTTAACTCAATTTTCCTATCATAGACGTTAGCTAGATGGACGAATTCCACTGATTACATAAGCAAGTAAAGAAACAGTCAAAATGTACAAAAATATAAACAATATAAGAGTCATAAAATGGCCCATCATGAACCAATGGAAACAATACAACTAAGTATGGACAAATCTGCTTGGTTCCTGTTTTACAAGCAACTTGAAATTTTTTATAGTAAAAGGCAAACTAAGTTGACTGAATGAATAGCTATGCTTGATTTGGAATGTTCAACCAGGTGTACTATTAGAATTGACACATTCAGCTCCTGCCATTTTCAGCATCCAAATAACAACATAGAACCACAAAATCTAGAACTTAATGGAATATCTTTCTTTCATGGTTATGTTTGCTTGTATATTTGTTCCTTCATTCAAAGTTTCCATAGCAGTTGATTCTATAAGCATGTCCCAGTCCACCAGTGATGGCAAGACCCTAGTGTCCCAAGGTGGAACGTTTGAACTTGGTTTCTTCAGCCCTGGTAACTCTAACAAACATTACCTTGGGATTTGGTACAAGAATATCCCAATTCAAACAGTTGTTTGGGTTGCAAATAGAGAAAACCCCATCAATGGTTCCTCAGGAATCTTTACAGTGAGCAGCACAGGCAACCTTGTTCTCAAACAAAATGACTCTCTTGTTTGGAACACAACCTCAAAAAAACAAGCACAGAATCCAGTGGCAGAGCTATTGGACACAGGCAATCTTGTGGTAAGAAATGAGGGAGAAACAAACCCAGAAGAGTACTTGTGGCAAAGTTTTGACTTTCCATCTGATACATCATTGCCAGGGATGAAGTTAGGAAGGAACCTCCAACTTGGTCTTGATTGGAGATTAACATCTTGGAAGAGTCAAGATGATCCATCACAAGGTGACTTTTCTTGGAGTATAGTGCTAAATAGTTAGGAGTTTTATATGTTGAAGGGAACAGAAAAGTTCTCCAGGATTGGACCTTGGAATGGCCTTTATTTTAGTGGAGTACCTGATCTAGAATCTAACCCTATTTATAGTTTCAAGTATGTCACAAACAAGAATGAGATATCCTACTCATATAGCCTCAAGAACAGTTCTGTTATCTCAAGAATTGTAATAAATGAAACCAGTAGTACTTTTTATCGTTATGTATGGGTTGAGGGTGATCAAAATTGGAGGACTTATAAATCACTCCCGAATGACTATTGTGACACTTATGGCCTTTGTGGAGTCTACGGGAATTGCATAATTACACAATCACAAGTCTGCCAATGTTTCAAAGGGTTCAGTCCAAAGTCACCACAAGCATGGAACTCATCAGATTGGACTCAAGGATGTGTCCGTAATGTACCATTAAGCTGCAATGACTCTCACACGGATGGATTTGTTAAATTTGAAGGCCTGAAGGTTCCAGATACTACACATACTTTGTTGGATGAGACTATTGGTATAGAGGAATGCAGAGTCAAGTGCTTGAGTAACTGTTCTTGTATGTCTTATGCAAATTCAGATATAAGTGGAGCAGGTAGTGGCTGTGTCATGTGGTTTGGTGATCTAATTGACATCAAACAGTTTCAAGTTGGTGGACAAGATTTATACATCCGAATGCCTGCTTCTGAGTTAGGTAACCACTTTGGCCTTTTCTCAATAATGCTTTTCATCATTCTTCCCATTAAATATTCAATTAATGGTTTCAAATCAAGGTCACAGCTTGGATCTGGGACTTAACTGTAGCTTTTTTGTTTTGTCAATGTCATTCTTGAAGGGCCTGAGTATAGGAACAAAAGGAACACGAGAGCCATTGTTGCTGCCACCATTGTTTCAATTTGTGGGGTGCTTTTACTATGTACTTATTTTATCTGCAGGAGGAAGATTGCTGGTAAAAGTATTCTTCACTCAACTTTTTAAATAAATATACTTCCAATTTTCAAGAAACTCCCTTGATACCATATTCACATAACAATGAATTTTAGCTCAAGTAACATTTTTGCATGCTACTAAATCTCATTGATTGTGTAAAGAACCAATTCAACTCAAAAGCATAAGCTGTTGGGTGAGGCTGCATTAATGGTTTTATATATATGATACAGGCCCACCCATTAAAGTATACACACGCAAAAGGAATAAGGCCCAAGTCCAACCGAATCTGTTAACGCAAGGAGAGGAATCAGCTACGGGTGCACAACAGAAAACGGTTAGAGAGGGAGAAGTGCACCATGCAGGTGAATAAGAGGGGAGGCATGGGAAGCAAGGGGGGTATCTTGGATCATACCTTTTGGCTGGACCTGGGAGAGACTAGAGCCTCTCTAACTGCTCTAGACTTATCTTCTTGTTGCCATTCTTTTACTGCCATTACCTTTTAAATTCTGTCATGCTTTTAGACTTTCATGTCCTTTCCAAGTTGTAATTGAACCTGAATTTCCGTTTAGAAACTTAATACATACAGTTGTTACTTTGGGACTTGGAGTTTGTATCAATATATCTCAACAGATTGAATGATCTAGAGTTTAATAGCACACTAGAGATTGAATAAAATGAAATCACATTCTTGACTTTCTTTTTCTTCAGTAACATGAATGTTTATCAATTTTAACCAGTTTCAATACCCTCCTCAAGTTTTATTACATTGCTGAGGCCATTCTTCATTTTGTAGAAAAATCAAATACACAAGATAACAATGAAAGTCATGTGGATGTTCTGGATCTACCGTTGTTTGATCTGCCAACAATTACTACTGCCACTAATCACTTCTCGGTGAAGAATAAGATTGGAGAAGGTGGTTTTGGACCTGTATATAAGGTAATTCAACATTTGAGTACTACTACCATATTGAAACAACTAAAGAAATATCGCTATTAAAGAGAAATCCACTCATGAATGTGATATACAGGGAAAACTAGTGGATGGGCAAGAAATTGCTGTAAAGAGGCTTTCAAGGAGCTCAGGACAAGGAATGACTGAGTTCATAAATGAAGTGAAACTTATAGCAAAACTTCAACACCGAAATCTTGTAAAGCTTCTTGGTTGTTGCATTCAGGGACAAGAAAAAATGCTGGTTTATGAATACATGGCTAATGGCAGCCTAAACTCCTTTATTTTTGGTATGGAATATCAAGAATGGTTTAGATTAGGAAACACTAGTGTTTTTATGAAAGTAGTATCCTAAACAACTTATTAAACTTGAAATTTCAATATTGAATAACATATTTACTTTGAACAAAACAGATCATGCCAAAGGTAAATTGCTAGACTGGCCTAAGCGATTCCACATAATCTGTGGAGTGGCTAGGGGGATTATGTATCTTCATCAAGATTCCCGATTGAGAATTATCCATGGAGATCTCAAAGCAAGTAATGTTTTACTTGATGATAATTTGAATCCCAAAATATCCGATTTTGGAATGGCCAGAACTTTTGGAGGAGACCAGACCGAAGGAAACACAAATAGAGTTGTCGGAACTTAGTGAGTGTCTCACTATCAAGTAACTTTATACGGGACACGATCCGTTTACAAATTTTTTGTGATGTTTTATAAATCACATTATATTCTCCCGGGAGAACATAGTGTAGTTTGCAAAAGTTTATATTCTCCCGGGAGAATACAATGTAGTTTGTAAGAGTTTGTAAATAAAAAAGTTTGTAAATATAACCTGCCCCATTTTATATATATATACATAGCATTTTTTTTAACATACAAGTAAATGATTTTTGCTATAATGAATTCTGTTGCAGTGGTTACATGGCACCAGAGTATGCTGTTGATGGGTTATTTTCAGTGAATTCTGATGTCTTTAGTTTTGGTATTTTATTGTTGGAGGTTATTACTGGCAAGAAAAATAGAGCATATTACCACGCAGATGACAATCTTAACCTTCTTGGTCATGTAAGAACTTGAATAAAATTTTAATTTATAGATGTCAAATATAAGGAATAATTATCTTCTTTTGTGATTCAGGCATGGACAATGTGGAAGGAAGACAGAGCTTTAGATTTCATTGACACAAACATTGGAAACTCTTACGATGTATCAGAAGTATTACGTTGCATGCATGTTAGTCTCTTGTGTGTGCAGCAGTACCCTGAAGATAGACCTACAATGGCCTCTGGGATTCTAATGCTGGGGAGTGAGATGGAATTGGTTGAGCCTAAAATACCTGGTTTCATTTCGAGGACTCATTCAAAGGAAGCATATCAGCATGAGACAAGTTCAACCAATGAAATTACCATTACCTTATTAGAAGCTCGATGAAACTCATTGGTATGTTAGTTGGACACACTGGCACACCCAGCAATTTTTCACGTGGGGACTAAAAATTAAACATTTATTCTCTCTTCAAATATGATATATGGGAGAACAAAATACGAATAATTAAATATTTGTGCCTATTTGAATTCTCTCTTTTTTAAGCTAGAAGCTACTTATAAGTTATAAGCATAAACTAGACCAAACATATTTTGAGAAAAGTTCTTATAATCAAAAACTTTTTTTTTTATAATTAAGAAAAATGCCGAAAGTTAAAAGTAGAGCTGGCAAAATGGGCCGAGCCCGCCGGGCCGGCCCGCCAAACGGGGCGGGGCGGGCTGAGTTTTCCAAACTCGTTGCCCGCCAGCCCGCTCGAGCTGATTTTTATTTTTTTAATTTTTAGTGTAAAATGTTATGGGTTTGGTGGGCAACCCGCCCGCCCGCCCAAACGGGGCGGGGCGGGCTGAGATATCTAGCCCACCTTCAATGGCGGGGCGGGGCGGGCCAGCCCGCTTTTTGGCGGGTTTATGGCGGGCTGGGGCGGGGCGGGGCGGGCAGCCCGCTTTGCCACCTCTAGCTAAAAGTTACTGGGAGGAAATTTTTTTAAGCTATTATCTGTTTTTCATTAATTATGTGTTTTTTTTTAAATAAAGAGTTATAAAAATAGATATAGATATAATTTTCTTAAAATATGTGTTTTTAAGTAACTTTTAAACTAATTTTATTTTTTAATTACCAAATAGCTTTTAACTCTTTTTAAGCTTTTTTTTTTAGCTTTAGGTTATAAGTAGCTTCTAACTTAAAAATAAGAAGATCCATACAGGCTCCTAGAGTAATTTGTAAAAAAAAATTGTAGACTAATTTTTCCCCATGATTTAATACTAATTTCATATGCTAACTGTTACCATCAGGTATGCACCAACAAGAATTTGAACTGCACTCTTTCTTATTACTTTTTTGTTCTGTTCATTTCATTAACTTTCGTTGAGGGAGAAAAAATGCATTCTAAGTTAGAAGAGTTTCAATAGATATAGGAGCTCAGAATATATAGGAAGCTCTATAAATTCTGTGTAGGAGAAAACTACTTCAAATTAATGAAGAGGAAAAATAGAGGTTTCTTACATTATACTTATGTTTAAAAAAAATCAAATTTTATTTTGGGGGGTGGGGGCGGCCAGCACAGCGGGTGCATTGAGCTTCGCTACCGGAGGAAGGATGAGACTAATCCCCCAACCGAGAAGGAGACACTTTCCTTCTCTGGCCCCCAAAGATTTTCCAAGGATTTGCTTGAGGCAAGGTTTGAACCCCTGACTCAAGCAAACCCTTGAGAGCTCAGTTGCCAATTGAGCTACCATTGGGGTTTCAAATACATGTTTTACTTGCATGATTTTCATAAAAATCTACCAAACTAATAAATTAACTCATGGACCAAGTTTATCAAGCTAATTAATAAATGATTTATTGTTTCTCCATAATTCCAAAACTATGTTGTAACACCCCGTAGTACTCTGATGGCTAACATACATGATATTTGGCATACACAGCGGAAGACTTTATTTTAAAAGAATAATAAAGTGTTTTACAAAAATACGAGTAAATTTTTTCCAAAATCTTTTCTGAAAATATTTATAAAAACATTCGCGTGAGATACTGCGAAAGCGTAAGTCTAAACATACATCTACTAATTAATCCCATGAGCCAGTATTAGTGGCCATTGACCATCAAGATATGACATCAAGTGTCATTCCTGATGGAGTCTCACGGATAGCATAACGGTTATATTTCGGATAACTAGAAACATAGTCCCACCATACAGATAACCTAATTGATACAATAATTTAAACGGATAGCTTGCAAGTCCCACACGGACTCCATTCCCCTCAATGGGTCTATACAAACAATAAGGCTCCATGCCCAAATTAACTGAGTGCATACATCAAATCTATATTAATTCTAAAATATAACATCAGTAAATCATCCATGGCTCTAAGGATACAATCATGAGCCTAAACAAATCCATAACATAATCTCAACACAATAATTAAGCATGTTAACAAATCTACATGTCATCATAAGTCTAAACATAATATAAAATATCAGCTGCATCATAAACTATTCCAATATGGGGGCCTTTCCCCTAGAAGCATCACCACTACTCTGTGTACCTAAAATGATGTCCCCAAACGGGGTGAGATAACCACATCTCTGTAAGCTCAAGGTTCATAGAGGATCCTCTAATCCCCTGAGCCCATTTCCTACATGACAAGTCATATATAAAGCATATAATACAGACATACAACATAAACATAGCATCATCATATCATCCATGTGTAACCCCAGGGTCAAAGCCATAGACGGTTACACCTGTGTAACTTCTAAGGTCAAGCCATAGACATTTACACATGTTTGACTTCCAGGGTCAAGTCATAGACAGTCAACACAACCTCTGTATGATACAGCCCCCAGAGTCAAGTCATAGGCAGCCTACATACCATAATCACTGGCCAGGATCCTCATAACATATACCATCAGTGCATCATCATAACATTAAGATCATATAACATCTATATGAGTGTGAATGAATGGACATATACATCATACCATATACTTTCACACAATACAACCATAATGCCCACCATCATGGTGGGGCCACAAGAGACAGGAGTTAACTAGAACTAGGAGCTTACCTCGGGAAGCTTAGCACAAGCCTACACTCCAATAGTATATGTACGCTCCAACAAAATCCTCAAGTGCACGATTCTCTAGGCACACCTAGAGTAGGAACCATTCACATCATTAATTAAATATTAATTAATCACGTCATATCGACGACTTAATCATTTAATGAATCCACTTTTCATACTCATATGTCAATAATATGTCCATTAAAAGTCTAGACCAATTATTACATAATTACGTATTTTAGTGCATTATTACAAGCTATCTAAATCTTCAATTAATTACATAACTTAGAATCACATGCAAGGCTCACTTAGGTAACTTAGATAATTTTCAACTCATCCAAGCTATATGTAGGATTATTATAAGTTACTAAGGGTTTTCCTAAGCCCACTTAGCTTAAATATCACTTTTACGGTTTTCTCAAAACTGTACATGCTTCTGTTTTCTAGTCATTGAGCGAAATTCACTTGTTATAAAATTCTCATCTTTTAGTATGTTAATCTAGACTCAATTATCTTTCCAACAAGGTATCACAGGCTTCATTTGGAGTTTTCTAGCTCCGGTTATCACTATTTGAAGTTGGACAAGCAAAGCTGTTTGCCAACTCCGAACAGGGCCCTAAACATCCTTTACCATTAATACAATTATGGAAAATTTACTAAACCCATTCCTCTAAAAATTTTATTTAGACAACTAGACACCTTTATATTTAATTCAAAATATTATGAGCCTAATTTGAGTAAGCACAGAGGGAGAAACAATTCATGGAAGTTGCAGCCATGTACAGCCCCTGCACATGGCCTCTCTATGCAGTCCTCACTCAAATGAACATACATAACGGAAAACATATTCAATTGATACCAAATCTTGATACCACATAGATAACATCTCAACCTTCAATTTGATATAAGGCATAGACCTATATGACCTCTATGGAGGGAGATATTCTCTCCCCAATTTCGCCTAAAAACTAGTTGCTTAGCCTTAAATGTGTTTACGTATCAAACCTTAATTACTTTTGATTATAAATACTAATTCACATTAATTCTTGGATTTTTCTATTATTAAGTTACATTATGAAATCTCCTTAGTCTCATTATGTCATGATACTTAAATTATACTAATTACTTAATTAGTGTACCTAAACCCTACTTTAGTCCGATTTTAGAGTTAAATCATTAATTAATTTTGTTAATTAATCCCTACCCTTAATTAATCTCCTAATTCATCATCTCCTTAATTTTTAACACAACTAAACCCTCATATACTTAAGGGGATAGATTTGATTATTTAATCTAATTAGGGTTTTTAGCCATTATTAATCATGATTAGTGAGTTTTGCTTAGAGTTAACCCACCTAGTTAATCTTTCTAATCATTTTTCCACACTTAACAACTTAATGACATTTTTTTGTCATCAAACCCTAGCCTCCATGGACATGGCTGAACCTTCATGTAATGTTTTTAGGGTTAAAGTTCATTCTTTTTCATGAAATCCTCACAAGAATTTAAAGGTTGAACCTTTACTCATCCAACCAACCATTTCTTGGTTCACAACTCACACACCCTTGAGAACAAACATCAAAACATCAACTTTACAAAAATTTCAACAATATTCCCCCATGAACATGACAAAACCATGGCATATACAAGGAAAAAAGGAAGGCTTTTTGGGTCATCTTTCCAAAAGTGAAGCTTACATCTTCAAGCTCACACCTTTAGTTACAAGCTCCACCTTTTACCACCAAGAATGCTCCTTTAAATATGAATACACCTTCAAGAACATGCTCAAGAGTTAGAGCTCATGAACACAAGACAGAAAGATGAGATTTTTCAAGAAAAGTTTAAGAAAACTCACACTAGAAATCAAAGGAACCAAGCAACCAAGTGTTGTTCTTCAAGAGAACTCAAGAACATAACTCCATGGTCCTTGAACTCTCAAAAACCATGGTTGTATGGTGGTGTGAGAAACTCAAGAATTTGATCCACACCATGAAAATGGTATGGTTGTGAAGAGGAGAGTGAAGGGAGCAAGTTTTTTTTTTCTTGGTGAAAAGGGGAGCAAGTTTAGTGAAGGAGGTTTTGTGTTTTGGAGAGGTTTTGGTGGAGAAATCTTAGAGAGAAGTGAGAGCAGAGTTTGAAAATCAAATTTTAGAGAGAGAAGTGAGATGGAGGCTACTGATTCAGACTGAGGGGGAAGGAGGAGGGTGCCCTAATGAGGGGTACCATGTCACTTAAGTGGCATTTGTCTTTTAGTGAGACCCGTTGTAATTTTTTATCTGAACCGTCATCAAATTTTTACCCGGAAACCCCCAAGACTCTAATTTTAAGTACTTAGCATTAATTTTGTCTAATCATCATGTTCATAACTTAAAAATTTGATTAGTCGATCACAGATCCACTAACAGTTGTTTAATTGCTCTATAGTCTTTACCGGTATTCTTAACTGTACCCGGATTTCATAGTCTTCTTAACTTTAACATTATTGGTGTAATTATGACTTGTTAGACATATATTGTTCTTTATTTCCATTTTCTCATCTTTTTCCCATTCCGAAATTCTACTGGTTGCTTCTACAGCAGTACAAAATATCCGGTAAAAGTGACTTTTTAGATATACCCCAATATGGGTATCAATCTTCACCATTTCATATACTCACTTCATTCATGATGTTTATATCATTAGATTAGCTCTCTAACTCAAATTTACTAGATTGGAGGTATTCTACAGACTATTACTGCGTCAACAGTCAAAAACAACTGTTGAAAACTCAATTGTTCAGAATACCCCCAATATAGGTATCAAACTTCATCAAATCTTATGCTTACATCATTTATGATATTCATATCATTAGGATAGCTCTCTAACTTAAATTCATTGTACTGGAGCTATTCTACAGTCTATTACTGCGTCAGCAGATGAAAATCCACCTGACTGGAATACCCTCAATATGGGTATCCAAATTCTTAGAATTTCATTCTCATTCTATTTATAACCATAAGGTCCTCATCATAACCCTCTAATTTACAAGTCATATAATTAGGGTTATTATATCAGGGTTATCATAACCCTCTAATTTATTGTTTCTCCATAATTCCAAAACTATGTCATTTTGGAGATTAGGCATATTAATGAAGGATGTTTTGGTAAAATTCATAAAATAAGAACCAAATCAAAATTCATAAAATATCCCTTGTTAAATCCATGGACTCCCAAAACGACGTAATTTTAAAATTGATGGAAACAACTTAAGCTCTTGTTGATAGGGAAATGATAATCCCAATAATAAATTAACTCTTAAGCTTGTCACAAATATGTTGATTTTGTAACACCTCATTCTAGAATCGGTTTGTTAACATTACGTATGACATTAAGCGCAGTTACAATCCCAACAATTGAATTAAAGTACGGCTAAACTTTTTCATTTTTATTTATAAATGTTTATGTTTAAAATCAATTTTGTAACTAAAACAATTCCAATAACTGCTATTATAACTTAAACTATGTGTGGAATACTTAATGTAATTTTATTTAGATCATACGATGCTACCAAAGTGTGCCAAGTAGTCCTTTTAGACCAGCAAGGCTTAAAAGCTCATTTTTATTGATGTTCAACACTAAACACCTTTACTTTTTAGTTACATAAGGAATTTTATACTACTTTTACGGTCCTCATCTCCCCATAGGTTATAGATCTCTTTGCTAGCTATGTGTCGGTTCAAATCGCGCTCAATTCGGAGTACCTAGCTCAAGTTATGAATTTCTGAAGAAAACGGCGTTGAATTTCATAGGTGTCCCACGCTGACAGCGCGAAACCCGCGCTGGTAGTGCGCAACACTGGATTCTTCACGTCTTCCCGCGCAGACAGCGCCAACTTTGGCGCTCACAGCGCCATAGATCTGGAGATTTCACCTTGCCATAGTATTTTACCCATAACTTGAGTTATACTTATCCGATTGACTCAAACTTGGTCTCGTTGGAAAGCTAAGAAAAAGATCTATAACTTCCATTTGACATGATATCCTTATATTTCCATTGATTCTCAACCCCAAAGGTTTTCTTTCACCTAATAGACATTATACAATCACTTCAATACATGATTCTTAGCTATTTCAAGGCTCACATGTTATCCAAATAGGCATCCATGCCCTTCCATCATATTTACCATAAACATTACGCAATATCTAAATGTTTTTAATACCTAACCATGGGACTTAGCTACAAAACACTATGATCAACTCCTTGGCTCCCATCAACAACAAAAGACACCAAAAGAGATGAGCATAGACTATCCACCAAAATAAAGCATGATGTACGTATATCAAATGGCTTTCAAATATAAATCATGTACATAGGAAATACTAAATGACATGCATAACCAAAATATTGCAATATCATCATGTATTAATTTAGTCCAAGTATGGCCACTTGCCACCAGAGGCTCCTGCAGCATCTGTACCTGAAAGGGGTCCTCACAACACCGGGTGAGATATACGAATATACCTCAATAAACTAGAGGTTGTTGGAGCATTTCTCCACCCCATAGTTCACTCACAGTATAATAGCAATAATCAGTAAATAATACAGTAAATACATATCCATGCAGTGTGTCAAACATCTCCAGGAGACATCCTTCGAGCTCTCATGTTATCCTAAGGATACTCAAATGCAAATAGTCTTACTGGCCAGCTAAACTACTAAGTATGGATTACACATCGTCATGCAACATACAAACATAGGGAAACATCATCCTATGCCACACTCAGTGCATATACATACATCTAACAAAACATTAAACTACTTTATTGCATTTACATACATTATCAACAACCACTACCCATTCCGGGTTTGGTGGAATAATTAAGGGATCAATTTCCAAGTCCGAAGGCTTACCTCAATGAGCTTCAAAGCTTAACTTTTGTTCTCCACCAATGAGCAATCAATCAAGCTTCACAAATTAATACCTACATTAAGGTATCATGCAATCCATAAATACAACCAATGAATATCAACACGTTCATCCACCACAAAACAACCAATTGCCATACACTAGGCCTAAACTCAGCAATTCAAGTGAGCTAATCAAGCTTCATTGCTTCCTCCAATATTTGGTCACTCAAGGATGGTCCACTTGGCTCAATCCTAGCATCACAAGGAACTCAATCAATCAAACAACCAACCAAAGGCTCAATAATGAAAGAAAATCCAATTTCAAGCATAAATATTCCCCAACTATTAAAACTACATCAAATGACAAACTAGCTTTACTTCTAGCGTTTATTTATCATTCTTAATAACTTTTACAAAGGAATTTCACTTCAATCTATCTCTAGCATACCCCAACATTCATGCATTTTCTTAAAACAAAGCCCAACATACCCAATCCCACAAAACTTAATGAAGGTGGGATTTCTTACCATGGGTAGTCTTAAAATCACCTAAGGAGTGGATTCCAAGCCTTGAATCAATCAATGAGCCACTTCAAGCTTCCTTCTCCAAATTAGGGCGCAATTTTCCTATTACTTTTTCTCACTACACACTTGATTTCAAGAGAATCTAACCACGAAGAAGAAGAAGAGAATGAAGGAGGTCTTGTGTCTTTTTAAAACTTACATAAGTTAAATGGAATTCAACTGAGTAAAAGCTTATCTATCTACTAACCTCCATTCACTACAAACTTTACCCAAAAGTCTGAAATATTTTTCTAGGAACATTTTTGATTTTACTTTTACATTTTGGGTACTTTAACCTATGCACATTTTTATCCCATAAGTTTCACTTACTGAACTTTTTACCTTAAAAGTGACCCTGATTTATTTAATTACACATTTTACCTAATTCAACCCACTAATACAAAATTAATTGCTTAATTACATGCAATTAATTAAATCTTAAGGTGAGGGATATTATAGATTTGATTTCCAGCCCTAGGTCAAAAGAACCCCGCGACAAATACATAAAAGTTAAGAGATTTGAAAGTTTCTAAATATTAAAACCAGTAATAATTTTGTCCCTAAATTATTTCAGTTTCAATTTTCTATTCGATCACCATTTTTCCTAAATGATTCTTGACATAAATTTCAAGTGTTTATCTTTAACAAAATCACTTCAAACTATTATAAACTACATTACTTCTCTTACTCGATGTTTAGAAAGAGAAAAATCATTTTCCCTTAAACCTGATTAACGAGGAATAAATCTTTGGTGCTACTGTTTCACCAAAGATTCAATGCATCCCACCAATGGAAACATTACATGTCAGCCAAAATTTTCTCTGCTCTGCCAAATTTTCTCTATCTCATCTGACATGTAATGCGTCTATTGGTGGAATGTACTGAATCTAAGTGCAACAGATGCACCTAAGATTTATTCAATAACTAGAGCGGAGTGAAGAAAAACTTGCAAACCTTACTCTTATACAATTGCAAAATTATTTCCAGAATTTGAATATTTGATGTTTTGGTCATAGATTTACCGACAAAAAAATATGAATATTGCTTTTTAATAACAAATTATGCAAAAAGTAGTCATTTTGGAATTATCTACACATGTATAGCACCCAAACACGCTCACATGGGGTGTGAGCTGGTGGAGAGAGACACGCATATGTGGGGCGTGAGCCATGAGAGAGACACGCCCATATGGGGTGTGAGCTGGAGGAAAGAGACACACCCATATAGGACGTGAGCCAGGAGAGAGACACGCCCAACTTGGGCGTGTTCCACTTGGCAATTAATCCTACCCAATTAGGGCGTGAATGGCCCAATTATACCCTATTTATACCCATCTCCTCTTTAGACACTTCATAACTCTTCTCAATCATTATACTTATGATCCTACATTCATTTTGCACTTGTTTATTCATATTTTGTTTTATGTTTTTCATTATTATTTTTAAGAATGAGTTCAAATTCTGATTTTATTCGTGTTGTTCTATATTATAATGGTAGGAAAAAGGAAGGTGATTACGGTGTTGTTTTCGTAGGCGAGAAAAGGACATCACGTATTAAGCGAAACTGAATCGTTGCGAATCCCAAACTGTGCAGTCTCTTATACCTGCATAGTCTTTGGAATCTCTCTCTTCCGGGTGTCGATTCGATTCATTCGTTCATGTAACCCCCCGCTGGAAACCTGTCAAGAGCTGCTCTTTGTCCATGCCCTTTCGCACCGGCGATCACTCCCCGCCCTCCTCAGTGCTTGGGATGTTACACACATCTCACTTCTAGGGAGCACTGCAGCAGGCTTTCGGCACTTAGTTGAGATTGAGCATGGCTTATCATCCTCAAACTGATGGTCAGATAGAGAGGACTATTTAGACCCTAGAGGATATGCTAAGAGCTTGTGCCCTAGAGCAAGGTAAGACATGGGATAAGTACCTTCCACTGCTAGAGTTCTCGTACAATAATAGTTTCCATTCCAGTTTGGGCATGGCACAATATAAGGCATTGTATGGTCGGCGGTGTAGATCACCTACTTTTTGGATCGAGGTTGGAAAGAGGCTAATGATTGGGCCAGACTTGGTACATGACACTTCTAATCAGATCAGAATGATCAGGGAAAAATTAAAACAGGCACAGAGTCTCCAGGAGAGCTATTATGATCACAAGCACCAAGGGATTAGGATCTAACTAATTATTTCTAAAAAGATGATAATTTGTCTGAATTGTTAATTTCGATAAGTATTGTGAATCAATCCAAAGTAAAATTGGGAACAATTGGTGAATGTACCCTGGCTACAGTATTCTTCATCACTTCTTCTACAAAAACATTTTCTTCATTTATTTTAAGTCTTTTTCATAAAAACCTAAAAACAAGTCTTTACCTTTTTTAGTTACCATAGTGTGGAAACACAAATCGATTCATCTAACTTAAGAGGACTGGTTATAGTAGTAATTGTTTTCCAATCCCTGTGGAGACGATCTTATTTATCACTTTTATTACTTGGAACGATCGGTGCACTTGCCGATTATGCAACAAGTTTTTGGCGCCGTTGCCGGGGATTGTGTTTTCAATATTACAAATAACCGTAGATTCTTGAGATTAGATTTATATTTTTATTCTTTTTATCTTGTTTTGTGTTGTTCAGGTGCTACTAATAATTTTCTCTGATTTTTATGCGAGGTAGACTTCCGCCTAAGGACATTGTAATTGATTCTGAAATTACAAGGACAGAAAAGCAACTAAGGAAGGCTGCTAGACAGATCATTTAGGAAGATTCGAAGCACATACCTTTACAACCAATTCAAGAGATGGCAGAAAACAACAATGCTGGTCATGGACGAGGAGGAAATGCCAACAATCAACCTCCAAGACTGTTGAGTACAATTCTGACTCCAGTATTCAACAGGGCCAATTCAAGCATAGTAAGGCCAAATGTGGAGGCCAATAATTTTGAACTCAAACCATCATTAATTTCTTTGGTGGAGAGGGTTCAGTTTTCTGGTGGTGATGATGAAGATCCTCATGAGTTTATAGACCGATTCCTGATGGTCTGTGATACAACCAAACACAATGGAGTATCTACAGATGCTATCAGGCTCCGGTTGTTCCCTTTTTCTGTTAAGGGAAAAGCATTGAGGTGGATTGAACGACAGCCAGCAAACAACATCCTTACATGGGAAGATCTGTCCAGCAAATTCTTTGATCATTTCTTCTCCATGGAAAAATATAATCAGCTGGTGAATGAAATCACAAACTTTCGCCAGCTGGAAGGAGAATCACTCTGTGCAACATGGAACAGATTCCAGGAACTAAACAGGAAATGTGCACATTACGAAGGAGATGATGACAGAAAAGTGGTGATATTCTTCAATGGAATCACTCCTGAAACAAGGATGAAAATAAATAGTGTCGCTGGAGGTTCTATTCGGGAAAGTACATCTGAGCAGGCTATTGTGTAGATCAAAAAGCTTGCAAGAAATGAAAATGAAAGTGTGTTAGCTCGCACCACAAAAAGCAGCAACAAAACCAGCAGATAGTGATGTAATATCATTATCTAAAAAGTATGACAGTTTAAGTGAGAAATTTGACAAGTTTCAAGTGTCAAAGGTTCAAACAACTCCTCTGGTTTGTGACCAATGCCAAGAAAGTCATGAATCCACTGAGTGTCTGAATCCATCATCCGAAGATTCACTTCAACAATTACAGGTGAATGGGATCTGGTACGATCAGCGTCCTCAACAAGAACAACAAAACTTCCAGCGAAATCAAAATTTCCCTGGTGGTAACAACAACTTTCAGCGGAGGACTCAAGGATCAGGTATGGATTTTAAAGCTAACAATAATTATGCTCAATCTTCACAGAATCAGCAAAAAGAGCCAGCCGAGTGGGAAAAGCTTTTGCTCAAATGGCTAAGGCTTCTAATGAGATGGCTCAACATACCAATGCTTTCATGGAAGAAACAAGAGCCAACAATAAAAACACAAATGCTTCCATCAAAAACCTGGAGAATCAGATAGGCCAGCTAGCCAAGCAGTTTTCAGAAAGAATTCCAGGTACCTTTCCAAGCAATACAGTCATTAATCCAAAGGATGACTGTATGGCTATTACAACAAGAAGTGGTAAGACATTGACAGTTCCAACAAAACCACCGGTGAATTTGGAAGATACAACAAAAGGGAAAGAGGAACAGAATAAGGAAGCAACTGAACCAGAGATTGAGGTAATTGTACAAGAAAAAGAAAAAGAAGTTGTGATTGAACAAGAGCAGGTTGAAGAACAACCAGTAGTGGCAAAGAAAAAGCATGAATTAAGCCACGAATATGTGATGTCCAAGGCACCCTATCCGGAAAGATTCAAGAAGGGAGCCTATAACAAACATTTTGATAGATTCTTGAACATTTTCAAGAAGCTACATATTAATATTCCTTTTGCTGAAGCCCTAGCAAATATGCCGGGTTATGCAAAATTCATGAATGATCTTTTATCCAGGAAACAAAAACTGCAGGAATGCCAAACTGTAACACTCACTGAAGAGTGTAGTGCTTTTATCCAGCAGAAAATTCCGGATAAGCTTAGTGATCCAGGGAGTTTTAATATCCCTATTGCTATTGGTGATATTGGCATTGGGAAAGCTTTATGTGATCTAGGGGCTAGCATTAATCTAATGCCCTTTTCAGTGTACAAATCATTGGGGATTGAGGAATTGAAGCCTACCGAGGTATCTCTTCTAATTGGCTGATAGATCCGTAAGGAAACCTAATGGTATCATAGAAGATATCCTTGTCAAGGTTGATAAGTTTATCTTCCTGCAGACTTTGTAGTGTTAGATATGGGAGAAGGAAGTGAGAAACCTATGCTCTTGGGAAGACCCTTTTTGGCTACAGCCCGAGCCTTAATTGATGTTGAACAAGGGATGATTAAACTGAGAATGAACGATGAGGAAATTATCTACAATGTTTCAGAAGCTATGAAGAGACCTTCTGAAAATAATGATTGTTTCCAGGTTGATTCTATTCATGAAACAATTCAACACAAGAAAGAGCGACCTCAAGAGATTGATTATGAGTTGAAAGCTCGTGATCATG
>JAVKPL010007864.1:0-31018 GCA_032173675.1 Gastrolobium villosum | reverse complement strand
CAATTAAATAAATTGATATCCTTAGACTTAGTAATTGGATTACCAAAGCTCAAATTTGAAAAAGATAAAGTTTGTGATGCTTGTCAGTGGACGATTATTCTCGCTATACTTGGACATTATTTCTTACATAAAAGCGATGCTTTTAAATCATTCAAGAACTAGCCAAACTCATTCAAAATGAACAATCTTCAAATATTGTTTCAATTAGAACTGATCATGGCGGAGAATTTGAAAATCAAGATTTCGAACTCTTTTGTGAAGAAAATGGTATTGAACATAATTTTTCCGCTCATAGGACTCCACAACAAAATGGAGTTGTAGAAAGGAAAAATCGTGTATTAGAAGAACTTGCTAGAACCATGTTAAATGAAAATAACCTTCCAAAATATTTTTGGGCGGAAGTCATTGGCACCGCATGTTATGTTATGAACCGTGCTTTAATCAGACCTATTTTGAAGAAAACTCCTTATGAACTTTACAGAGGGAGAAAACCCAATATTTCATATTTTCATGTCTTTGGTTGCAAATGTTTTGTTCTAAATAATGGAAAAGAAAACCTTGGCAAATTTGACTCTAAAGCTGATGAAGGCATATTTCTAGGATATTCACTCACAAGTAGAGCTTATAGAATCTATAACAAAAGAACAATGGTCATTGAAGAATCTATTCATGTTGTATTTAATGAAACTAACAATGCCTTGCCTAGAAAGGAACTTTGTGATGATGATATCGTAGGAAGCATGGAAAACATAAACTTGAATGACAAAGAGGAAAATGAAAGGCAAAAAGAAAAGGAAGCAAACGATGAAGAAACACCTAGTCAACAAACCAATGATGGAAACAACCTACCACAAGATTGGAGAGTAGCAAGAGGACACCCCATTGATGTGGTAATTGGTGATATATCTAAAGGGGTAACTACTAGAAACTCAATAAGAAATATTTGTAATCATTTAGCTTTTGTTTCTCAAATTGAACCTAAGACCATAAATGAAGCAATTATTGATGAACATTGGTTCTTGGCAATGCAAGAAGAACTAAATCAATTTGAAAGGAATCAAGTTTGGGAACTTGTGCCAAAACCAAATGATCATCCAATAATTGGAACCAAATGGGTCTTTAGGAACAAGCTTGATGAAAATGGCATAATAACTAGAAACAAAGCTAAGACTTGTTGCTAAAGGATATAATCAAGAGGAAGGAATTAATTATGATGAAACTTATGCTCCCGTTGCTAGATTAGAAGCAATTAGATTGTTACTTGCATTTGCATGTATAATGGATTTTAAACTCTTTCAAATGGATGTCAAAAGTGCTTTTTTAAATGGATATATTCAAGAAGAAGTGTATGTTGATCAACCTCCCGGTTTTGAGGATCATAATTTACCTAACCATGTCTTTAAACTTAAAAAGGCCTTATATGGTTTAAAGCAAGCTCCAAGAGCATGGTATGAAAGATTAAGCAAATTCCTATTAGAAAAAGGTTTTTCAAGAGGAAAAGTGGACACAACTCTTTTCATAAAAAGGAAAGATAATCATCTATTATTTGCACAAATTTATGTTGATGATATTATCTTTGGTGCCACTAACGTTTATCTTTGTGAAGAGTTTGCTAATCTCATGCAAAGCGAATTTGAAATGTCTATGATGGGAGAACTCAACTTCTTTCTCGGTCTCCAAATAAAGCAACACAAGGATGGAATATTCATCAATCAAGCTAAATATTGTAAGGAGTTATTAAAGAAATTTGGAATGGACAACTCCAAGGCCATCGACACTCCCATGAGTACATCTTGTTCCTTAGACAAGGATGAAGGAGGTAAATCCATAGAAATCACTAAATATCGAGGTATGATCGGCTCACTTCTATATTTAACCGCAAGTAGGCCCGATATTATGTTTTGTGTGTGCATGTGTGCTAGATTTCAAGCTAATCCAAAGGAATCACACTTAAGTGCCGTAAAACGTATTATGAGATATCTTGTAGGCACTTCACACATGGGATTGTGGTACCCTAAAGGTGCATCATGTGAACTGATAGGTTATTCCGATTCTGATTTTGCGGGTTGCAAATTGGATAGGAAAAGCACTAGTGGTACTTGCCACTTTCTTGGTTGCTCATTAGTTTCTTGGCATAGCAAGAAACAAAACAGTGTAGCATTGTCCACGGCCGAAGCGGAATATGTCGCGGCCGGCAGTTGTTGTGCACAAATCATATGGATGAAACAACAACTAAAGGACTTTGGGGTTGATCTTGATCACATCCCCATTAGGTGTGACAACACTAGTGCCATCAACATCACTAAAAATCCCATCATGCACTCAAGAACCAAACATATTGATATTAGGCATCATTTTATTCGGGATCATGTGCAAAACGGTGATTGTATTTTAGAATTTGTAGAATCTTCAAAACAACTAGCCGATATTTTTACCAAACCTCTTCCAAGGGAAGTATTTTACAATTTAAGAAGAGAAATCGGTTTAATTGATCCATCATATTTGTGAACTTATGTGATTTTAACTCCTTGCTATGTCTTTTCATACTATACATCATGCTATAAAATTATCTTTTCTGATGTGTTTTGCCTCTGAGTGGTAGTGTCCGGATATGTACAAATGAATATCCGGATATCCAATATCCGGATACGTACATACTAATATCCGGATATCAAATATCCGGATACGTGAAATCAAATATCCGGATATCAAGTATCCTGATATCTTGACCCTATATCCGGATATCCAATATCCGGATATCGAGCTTCAAATATCCGGATATTTTTCGCGTTTGGCCTTTAACTGTCGATTCATTTTCCTTTTTTGGTTCATTTCTCTCTTTCTTTCCCTCTCTCCCACCACCCCCACCGAACCCACCACCGCCACCGAACCCACCACTCCTGCACCACCGTCCACCACCGTCCACCGTCCACCACTCCTACACCATCGTCCACCACTTTCCCCCACCGTGCTGTTCCTCCTCCCCACCACCGAACCTCCTCTCCACCGTGCCCCTCCCACCAACCACAGCCCCCACCGTGCCACCACCACCAACCAGGCTCACCGTCCACCACTTGCCCCCACCGCCATCTCCCTCCTGCACCAGGTTCCTTCTTCCCTTTTTCTTTTTTTTCTTTCTTTTCTTTTTTTCTTTTGCTACGTTTATCACTGTTTTTCACTATTTTTTTTTCTTTTTCTTTTTTTCCCCACCGTGCACCAGCTCCACTGCCATGGCCAACAATGAACGCCGCTCGAAGAGGAGGAATGACGCCAATGCCTCTCCTTCGGTCCCCGACGCTGATCGTTCCGGTTTCGGCTATCTCTTTGATGGCAATGCTGAGGAAATCCGTACCTTCATCGACCGGTTCTCCACGCGTCCCATCTTGGAACCGAAGTTCCTCGACACGGTCTTTCTGGCTTCTCAGGGGTTTGACATTTGTCAGCTTCTCGACTCCATCGATCTCCTTCAGTTTGCCGCTTTACAGTGTTCCTACTCCGAGGTACTCGTTCGAGCATTCTACAAGAACCTCGAGTACTCTCATGGCATCCTGCGATCCCGCGTTAAGGGGATCAACATTGCTATCACCGCTGATGACTGGAGAGAGTTGATCGGTTACTCATTCCAGGCTGCCGACGTCGTGACTGCTGCTGTCCCGCTCAGCTTTGACGGGATTCACTTCTCCGATTTCCAGTCCTACGATCGTGCGGACTTTGTGCCCTCCACCCTCCGCCCACGGACTGCACGGACCTCCCTGGTCCGACTCTCAGCTAAGAAGCTGAGTATCTCCTCTCGCATCCTGCTGTATGTGATATCTCACATCCTTCTCCCGCGGCATTCAAATCACGCCATTGTTCAGGAGAACGACTTCTTTGCGATGTGGGCCATTCGCAATCAGCTGCCCATTGACTGGCGCCACACCTTCTGCTGTCAGATGCGTGACGCTTCATATGGTGCCTCCTCTCATCTGCCATACCCTATGCTTATTCAGCGGATCATGGAGCTTAAGGGTGTGCCCATGGACGGCGAAGTGTTGAAGAAGCTCCAGCGGAGCCACACTTGCTTCAGAGAGAAGCTGCTGATTAAGATGAACATCATCCGTGTCAATGGTCAGTGGCAATGGGATGATGAGGCTTCCTATGGCCGTGCTCCAGGTGCTGCTCCACAGGCTACTGATCGGCCAGTAGATCCCCCATCTGCTGCTGCACCTCGCCTTGCTCCTTTGCCTGCTCCACATGCTCCTTCTCGTGGCTACACCATCCATGACGTCATGCTTTATCTTCAGCAGCAGGAAGCAGTCAACAGTGCTTTTCGTCAGGATGTCTCCGATCGTCTATTTCGCATCGAGACCTCCCTTTGCCTTCATTCTCCTACGAGTGATGACAGTGGCTCTCGAGTTGCTACGGAGGAGGATGCCGATGCTTCAGATGAGGACACTTCCGGCGATGAGACCATGCCATCAGCTTCTGACTCTGAGGATGACTCTTAGTCTAGGATTGCTTCATGTATTTTTGCTTTATTGCTAGACTAGTTTTTTGGACGTCTGTACTCCTTTTTGTTTAAACTTGTGTTTTGAGTACTGTAACTGGTTATTATATGCTTAATGATATGAATCATATTTTCCTTGACATTCCATTGCTTTTGGTTATTACTTGCTTACCTGTTTGGAGTGCTTCTTTTTGATATTGCCAAAAGGGGGAGAAAGATACATTAAAATTGCGAAATATTCGAGTTGCAAGGTAAATAGGGGCAGATACTAAAAATAATAATGATAACCTATGTCATGAACTAAGGGGGAGTACTATATTTCAATTAAATGATTTTGTGCAACACTAACTCTCTTTCTCAATTTAAAGTTTGTCATCATCAAAAAGGGGGAGATTGATGAGTCAAAGTGATGATATGAATACAACGTACATTCCACGTCAACATAGTTTTGATGATAACAAAGAGAAATGATCAAGATCGAAGCAACATCCAAAAAGAAACTCAAATGTGAAAGCTATGCAAGCACCAAGTCTCACGCATCAGTCCAAGTCCATAATCTCAATTGGTATATCTACTTAGGACTTAGGAACAATGTGTAAAGATGTATATTTACTCAGCATTGCATGAGCTCAAGGTCATGCATCACTTACATATTTCAAAAGCATGCATCCTTAAACAAATGTCAAAACAAATAGCTTGATTTGTCCAAAATTGATTTGAAAAGGATACCTACATGATTTAAACGCTTCAAGACCTTTTTCATAATTAACTTCATGCATTTCAAGTCACAAAAACCTTTTAAAATAAGAAGTAACTTACTATTCGGACAAAAAGGATGCTGTCATGAAATATCCTGATATCTCAGTTTGAATATCCGGATATCATTATCCGGATATCTCACTATGAATATCCGGATATCTCACTATGAATATCCGGATATCTGTATCAATATCCGGATATCTGACTTTCAATATCCGGATATGAGCCCGATGAATATCCGGATATGTACGGACTGCAACGGCTATAAACGGCTAGAAACGGCTAGTTTTTGGTTGAGATGTCAATATAAATACCCACATCACTCATGGTGAATAGTGCACGACCCTAGGGTATTTATTGAAGCTTTATTACACTTGATAGCCTTTCTTTAGCTCTTTAATTACTCATTTGATCATTTGCATACACTTGAGCTCATCTTTCCTTTGAAGCTATACATCTCTTAGTTCTTCAATTTGTTCAATCTGTACTTTAAGAGTACTTAGCTACTTTAAACAACCTCAATCCTACTTCTTGATTTGAGAGGGGAGTGAACCCCATACTTGATAGGTTACCAAATTTCCTAAGTAAATTTGGAGTGAAAAATTGTAAGGCATCAAGAGCCCGAAGTCTTGAAAGGTTGTAGAGGTTTGTCAAGCACCCTTAAGCTTGATAGTTAGTGAAAGAATTGATCGAGCGACTTCAGTCTGGACGTAGGTCACAGTGGTGGTGACCGAACCAGGATACATCTAGTTTGCAATTTCTCTAACCTTATCTCTTTACTTTATTATTGAAATTGCTTCTTTAGAACATTTTTATTCACTTGCTTGCTTACTTTGTTAATCTCTTCACTTATACTTCTCATTATTAAATCACCTTATTGAAGAAATAGTCTTTTAAATATCAAAGGAGGTACTTTGCGAAAAGATTTTGTAAAACTCAATTCACCCCCCCCCCCCTCTTGAGTATTGAAGCCACTTGTCCAACACAAACACCTAAATTCTGTCCAAACACAGAAACATAATCTACAAACCTCCGATCAAGAAAGTGAAGTGACCATTCGACTCAGAAGGTTCCGGCGAGTTGAAAAAATTAAAAACTTGATTTTTCCATCCACGGTCAAATCCTCTCTCTTCCTTCATGTCTTCCTCAAAGCGTTCTTCTGCTTCCTCATTTATTCCCAGTACTCAGTCCTCTGGAGACAACTTAAGTATGCAAATTACTAGTCATCGGTTGAACGGTAAAAATTTTCTGCCATGGTTTCAATCTGTTAAGTTGGTGATCCGGGCAAAAGGAAAGATGGGTTATCTTGAGGGAAAAATGAAGAAACCTGTTGAGGATTCTCCTAATTATGAAAATTGGGAGATTAATAATTCCTTGGTAATGGCATGGCTGACTAATTCCATGGAACCACATATTGGCCAAACCTATTGGTTCTTCGACACTGCCAAGGAGATTTGGGATACTGTTCAACAAAATTATTCAGATCTTGAAAATACCTCTCAAGTCTTTGAACTGAGAAATAAGTTGAGAGACTTTCGTCAAAAGAGTATGACTATTACTGAATATTTTACTGCACTAACAAATTTATGGCAGGAATTGGATCTTTATTATGCATCCGATCTTAAAGGATTGGAAGCTAATACCCAATTTAAAAAACACTTGGAGAAGGAAAGATTGTATGATTTCCTTGCCGGACTCAACCGAGATCTTGATGAGGTTCGTGGTCGAATATTGGGGCAACGACCGTTACCCTCACTTGCTGACGCCTTTGTTGAAGTTCGTAGAGCAGCCAGTAGACGGAGAGTTATGCTGGGAGAAAAAGAGTCGCTTGATAAGTCTGATGATATGTCTGCATTAGCTGCCAACCGTACCATTGACCGTTCCTCTGAAGAATCAAAATGGGATGGTCGTCCATGGTGCACCCATTGCAATAAAATTGGTCATACCCGTGAGAAATGTTGGGAAATCCACGGGAAACCTGCAAATTGGAAGCCCAAAGGAAAAAGTAAAGGTCGTGCATATCAGGTCTTTACTGATGACAAGGTTGATGAGCCTCATGCATCCTCTAACTCTGATGGAGTCTTTCTTAGCAAGACTCAGTTTGAACAATTTCAGAGACTTTTGACTCAACCTCCTAAAGCCACTAGTAATGTGGTCCAGCAAGGTACAACTTTTCAGGTTGATAGTCAAAATCATTGGATCTTTGATTTTGGAGCCTCTGATTATATGACAGGTAATCTTGGCTTGTTTTGTTCATATACTCCATATTCTGAACCCTCTAGGGTCAAGATCGCCGATGGTAGTTTTTCCCAGATTGCAGGACACGGAACCATTAAACTTTCTGCGCTGATTAATTTAACATCAGTTCTTTATGTTCCTTCTCTGACTTGTAATCTCATTTCCATAAGCAAGCTGACTTCTGAGTTGCAGTGCTTTGCTAAATTCTTTCCACATGGTTGTGTTTTTAAGGAACAGGACTCGGAGAGGAAGATTGGCAGTGCTAGAAAGGATGGTGGACTTTACTACTTTGAGGAGGATGTGACTCATGAAGCCATTTTCGTAGAAAAAAAACTCTATGCTTCCTTTTGATTCATGTAATGATGTTATGCTGTGGCATCGTAGGCTGGGCCATCCAAATTTTATTTATCTTCAGAAGTTGTTACCAAACTTATTTATTAATAACAGTCCTAGTTTGTTTTCTTGTGATATTTGTCAACTTGCCAAACATACTCGTGCTCATTATCCTTCTAAAGTTCACCATGACTCTTCCCCATTTTCCTTAATTCATAGTGACATATGGGGTCCAGCCCTGTTAAAAATATTTCAGGTACTCGATGGTTCATTACCTTCATTGATGACCATTCCCGAGTTTGTTGGGTATATCTTCTAAAGGACAAGTCCGATGCTGCATCCGTGTTTCAAAAATTTCATGCCATGGTTCAAACCCAATTCCAAGTTGCTATACAAACTCTTCGTACAGATAATGGAAAAGAGTACTTTAACTCTATTCTTGGAGAATATCTTTCCCAACATGGCATCCTTCACCAAAGCTCGTGTCCTGACACACCCCAACAAAACGGAGTTGCGGAAAGAAAAAACCGACATCTCCTTGAAGTTACTCGGGCTCTTATGTTTACCACAAGTGTTCCTAAATATCTTTGGGGAGAGGCAGTTCTCACTGTCTCGTATCTGATAAATCGAATGCCATCTCGCATTCTAAAATTTCAGTCTCCTCTTTCTCGTCTTTGTCGTACCTTCCCTTCCTTCCGAGGCGTCTCCTCCTTACCTCCCAAGTTATTTGGTTGTGTTGTATTTGTCCATATTCCCTCCCATCAACGGTCTAAGCTTGATCCTAAGTCTCTCCAATGTGTCTTTATTGGTTATTCTCCTACTCAACGTGGCTATAAGTGTTATTCACCCTCCCTTCGTAAGGTCTTTGTCTCTATGGATGTCACCTTTTCTGAGAATGACTCTTTCTTCCCTGTGACTTCTCTTCATGGGGAGTCTATAGGAGTAGATGAAGATCAGTCATGGGAACCTAGTGATGCCACAGTATTACCTCTATTTTTGGAAACAGGGGAAGCTACATAATCCACACCATCAGGAGCCTCCTCAAAGTGGGGACAAGTTTATAGCAGGCGAAAGCCTCCTCAAAGTGTGAATAACCCAGAGCCTCTACACTGCCAGGATTCTGAACCATGTTCTAGTTCCAGCACCCCAACACTTGAGTGCCATGATGAAAATGATCTAAACTTGCCTATTGCTCTCAGAAAAGGTACTCGATCTTGTACTTCTCATCCTATTTCTAATCATATTTCATATGGAAAGTTGTCCCCAGTGTTCCGTGCTTTCAATACTATGTTGGATAATACAAAGATACTGAGAAATATACATGAGGCTCTCGATGATCAAAAATGGAGAGATGCTGTCTTTGAAGAAATGAATGCTTTAGAAAGAAATGGAACTTGGGAGATAGTGACCCTACCCAAGGGAAAACAGGCAGTAGGATGCAAATGGTTGTTTACAATAAAATTCAATGCAGATAATAGCATAAACAGATACAAGGCAAGATGATAGCTCCAAGCTATCTAGATTCCAATCAAACTGAATATACGTATCTATATTGATATTTCAACGGCAATTGAAGAGAGTGCCGGCAACTCCAGAAAATACAAGATTCAAGAAGATGAAGTTTGTTACAAAATATTGATGTCTTTTCCTCGTGACTCCTCTCCCTCTTATAAGGCTAAAAATGTAATCTACCCTTGTAACTGATTATGAATACTAAAATACGTGGGCTTAGCATAAAAGCCCATTATTCTATTTCAACTAATGTTTAATGGGCTGAAACAAAGTATTGCGGCCCAACTACAACCCATTCCCTTTACCCTCTCTTAGCCACTTCTAGAAGTATCAAAGTCTCCCAACCACCTGGTCATCTTCCTCCCACGCGTTCCCCTCCTTAGTTGCCCAGCTTCTTCTTCCTCCACCGATCTGTGTCTTTCATCTTCCTCCACCGATCTGTTAATCTCTTGACCACCGGTAGTAACAGGGGTCGCATCATTTCCCTCCCGCCTTAAAAAATCAATCTTGTCCTCAAGATCATAACTTGGAAAGGACCTGCAAAACTCTGAGTAATAAACCCAGGTAGCGTCCTCCAATTGCATACCCTCCCACTGAACCAAAAGTTGTAAGCTTTCTTCCTTTCCAGGCTGTAGCACCCTTGTACGAAGCACCGCCAGCGGTTGAACCACCGGATGATTGTCCCAGCTGATAGCGGGCAGCGGTTTGGGATGGAAGATTGGATTTTTCCGGTAGGGTTTCAGTAAGGACACATGGAACACGGGGTGAATCCGAGAATGATCCGGTAAACTCAGCCGGTATGCCACAGATCCCACACGCTCAGTGATCGGAAAAGGTCCGTAGAACCGACGACGCAACTTAGAAAAGGTTTGATTTCTCACCGATCTCTGTCGATAAGGTTGAAGTTTGACCAATACCGTTTCCCCTACAGAAAATTGCACATCTCGACGCCCTTTATCTGCCTGAACTTTCATCCTTTGCCTGGTGCGATGTAGGTTTTCTTTGAGTTGACGCAAAATTTCATCTCTTCGAGTGAGCAAGGAGTCGACTGCTTCCACAGGGGTCGTAGCTTCAGCATAAGGATGTATGCTAGGAGGTGCTCGACCATACACTACCTGAAATGGAGAAGCCCCAATCGACGAGTGATAGGCTGTGTTATAAGAGAACTCAGCCCATGGCAGGAAGTGTACCCACTGTTTTGGGGACTCCATGGTGTAACATCGTAAGTATTGTTCCAACCCTCTATTTGTTACCTCAGTTTGCCCGTCTGTTTCTGGATGATTTGCTGTGCTGAAACAGAGCTTCGTACCACTCAACCGCGCTAACTCGCCCCAAAATTTACTTACAAAGATGCGATCACGGTCAGAGACAATGGAGCGAGGAATCCCATGCAAGCGGCAGATCTGATACACAAAAACAGATGCTACTTTCGTTGCTGTGTAATTTGAGGGTAGGGTAATGAAATGAGCGTATTTCGAGAGTCTATCCACAACGACGAGAATTGCTGTTTTTCCTTCCGATGGTGGTAGTCCTACTATAAAATCCATGGACAAGTCTTCCCAAATGGCCATAGGTACCGTGAGAGGTTGAAGTAGACCCGCTGGGGATAGCGGTTGATATTTGGTTACTTGGCACACAGGACAAGTCCTCACAAATTCCTGGACATCTCTTTTCAAGTGGGGCCAATAATAGAGGGGAGTCACTCGTTGCAAGGTTTTTTTAACCCCTCCATGTCCTCCAACCAGTGACGAATGAAACTCATGTAGGATGGCAATTCGGACTTCAGAATCGGAAGCTACCACTACACGGCCCTTAAAAAGAATAAGCCCTTCTCGCCAACTGTAGCTGGCATGTTCCTCACTGTTCTTGTCAATGTAATCCCTCAACCGCAGCAACTCGGAGTTTGTTTGGGTTTCGATTTTCAATTGCTCGATCAGATTGTTTGTCACTGTGGTAAGCACCATGGTACACCCCTGAAGCTGGTTTATGGCTGATTCAGATTCCGGCTGTCGTGAGAGTGCATCGGCTACTTTATTACCCGCTCCAGGGTAATATTCAATCGAATAATCAAACCCAAGTAGCTTAACAAGGAAACGCTGTTGTTCAGGGGTTTGGATCACTTGCCCCATCATCTCCTTGATGCTCCGTTGGTCCGTTCGGATGAGAAAAGGCCCTCCTAGGAGATACTGTCGCCATTTGGACACTCCCTCTGTTATGGCAAACATCTCTCTCACATATGTGGATGCCTGTTGCATCTTGGAGTTTAGCTTCTTGCTAAAATAGGCGATGGGTCTGTTTTCTTGACTCAATACAGCCCCAATGCCCACCCCTGACGCATCTGTGGTCACTACAAATTTTTTTGTGAAGTCTGGTAGTGCCAAAATTGGAGGGTTCGACAGTGCCCTTTTCATTTCCTCCATTGCTCTGTCAGCACCTTCATTCCAGCCGAAGGCACCCTTGTGTAATAATGCTGTTAGAGGAGCTGCAAGGTGGGAAAAGCCACGAACAAATTTATGGTAGTAGCCAGCCAATCCAAGGAATCCTCTCAACTGTTTCAAGGTTGTTGGCTTTTTCCATTCCGTGATGGCTTTTATTTTCTCCAAGTCAGGTCGGACACCCTGATTATCCACAATATGTCCTAAGTATTCGATCTCTTTCTGCCCAAACGAACATTTTGACCTCTTGGCATAAAATTGGTTTCGTCTCAAGCACTCCATGACTTGCTGCAAGTGTGCTCCATGCTCTCCCACTGATCGGCTATAGATGAGTATGTCGTCGAAGAATACGATGACAAACTTGCGTAGGAATTCCTTGAGCACCGAATTCATAATTCCCTGAAAGGTGGCAGGGGCATTTGTGAGGCCAAAGGGCATCACTACAAATTCATAGTGTCCTTGATGTGTTCTGAAGGCCGTTTTGAAAATGTCCTGGGGTGCCATTCGGATTTGATGATACCCAGAGCGCAAGTCCATTTTGGAAAAAATCACTGCTCCTGCGAGTTCGTCCAACATCTCATCTACCATTGGAATTGGAAAACGATTAGGAATTGTCACTTGATTCAATGCCCTATAATCGATACAAAACCGCCAGGTACCATCTTTTTTTTTAACAAGAAGTGCTGGTGATGAAAAAGGGCTCAAACTTGGCCTGATGACCCCTGTATGAAGCATTTCTTTTACCATTTTCTCAATTTCTATTTTCTGAAAATATGGATACCTATATGGTCTAACATTTACTGCCTTTGTGTCAGGTTCAAGGTGTATTTGGTGATCCTCTGCGCGTGAAGGTGGCAATTGCTGGGGAACAGCGAAAATGTCCTCATAGTCTTGTAACACTTGCTGGATCAGAGCGTCCTGGCAATCACCATTGTCCTGCTTGTGCTGTGTTTCATGATTAATGGCCTGTAATTGGAAGTAAGTGGCCACTGCATCAGAGTTGGCTAGCTTACAAAGTTGGTGTAGTTCTATGGTATCCACCTGCACCCTCGGTTCACCCTGTAATTCGATCAACTGGTCTTGTCTTTTAAACTTCAAGAGCAGTTGCTGGTAATTTGTTGTGATATCCCCAAACTCCGATAGCCATTGAACTCCGAGCACCACCTCCGCTCCTTGAATGGGAAGCACAAATAAATCTGCCTTGAAGACATGTCCTTGTAATTCCAGTCCTACCTGCGAGCACACTCCCCTACACCCAAGATGTTCTCCATTACCCACAAGCACCTTGAATGGGCTGATGGGTTTAACATCCAACCCCAGAAATTTCACCACTCTTTCTTGAACAAAATTATGAGTGGAGCCCCCATCGACTAAAACTTGGACACAGTGTTTATTAATCACTCCACGTAACCTCAAGGTACTGGATGAATATTGGCCATCCATAGCATGAAGACTAATACCAGGTACTTCCTCTTCTCCCCCAATCTTTTCATTATCCACTTCTAAATCAGTCAGTCTATCTTCCTCTTCTTCATCTTGAATCACCAACATAAACATTTTGCTCTTGCAAACATGGTTTCTGTGGAATTTTTCATCACAATAAAAACATAATCCCTTTTCTCTTTTCTCCGTCATCTCTGCAGAAGACAACCGTTTAAATGGTATGGAGTTTTTTGTGGTACCTGCTGTGAGCATATTGCCCTTTGGAGGTGTGGGCAGTAGCCCAACCGAGTTCATGTTGTTGGTGCTGGTATAACCTTTCTGGGCTCCAAACCGTGATGCAGGACGATCATTCAACTTGTCCTCGATCACCTTTGCAATGGCCATGGCATTTTCTAAAGAGTCAGGAAGGTGTAAACGCACCTCCTTACGAATCTCTGATTTGAGCCCTGACTCAAAATAGCTTTGTAAGGTAACGTCATCAATGCCTATAATCTGGTTGGATAATTGCTCAAAAGATTTCTGATATTCTTCCACTGTGGTTTGTTGCATTAATCGCCCTAATTCTCCTCTTAGATCTCTGTACTTGGATGGACCAAATCTAGATCTCAATGCTTCCAGAAATGCGTTCCAAGTTGTCAATCGTTGGTTACGTTCCATCCAATGGAACCAATCTTCAGCAACGCCATCCGTTTGAAAAGATGTTAACGTCAGTTTGTCCGCATCCGATAAGCCATGAAATCCATAGAACTGTTGGATTTTATGGATCCAGGGTTCTGGATTACCGCCTGCAAATCTGGGTACCGTGAATTTAACAGACTTATAAGCATTGTTACCAAAGAAGGTATTTAGCCCTGCTCCCATACTGTGTTCACCCTTGTGTTCTCCTTTGCCTTTCTGGTTCTGATCAATTTTTGCCTCCATTAAAGCTAATTTCAGGTTTATGCTTTGCAACAGTTCGCCCAACGTACTGAATTGATCTTCATGCCTGGCCAGTTTGGTAAGACATTCATCGATCAAGCCGTGCTTAACAGCTGTGCGAGTTCCCTCCGCCATTTTCAACTCACGGAAGTTTCTCTCAATGAAAGCACCAAATTGATAGCTCCAAGCTATCTAGATTCCAATCAAACTGAATATACGTGTCTATATTGATATTTCAACGGCAAATGAAGAGAGTGCCGGCAACTCCAGAAAATACAAGATTCAAGAAGATGAAGTTTGTTACAAAATATTGATGCCTTTTCCTCGTGACTCCTCTCCCTCTTATAAGGCTAAAAATGTAATCTACCCTTGTAACTGATTATGAATACTAAAATACGTGGGCTTAGCATAAAAGCCCATTATTCTATTTCAACTAATGTTTAATGGGCTGAAACAAAGTATTGCGGCCCAACTACAACCCATTCCCTTTACCCTCTCTTAGCCACTTCTAGAAGTATCAAAGTCTCCCAACCACCTGGTCATCTTCCTCCCACGCGTTCCCCTCCTTAGTTGCCCAGCTTCTTCTTCCTCCACCGATCTGTGTCTTTCATCTTCCTCCACCGATCTGTTAATCTCTTGACCACCGGTAGTAACAGGGGTCGCATCACAAGATTGGTTGCAAAGGGTTTCACTCAGACTCATGGGATAGATTATCATGAGACTTTTGCTCCGGTTGCTAAAGTCAATACCATCCGAGTTCTCTTATCTCTTGCTGCCAACCTAGATTGGTCTCTACAACAGTTAGATGTGAAGAATGCATTCCTAAATGGTGACTTACATGAAGAAGTCTATATGGATCCTCCACCTGGTTTTGAAAAGGGAAATGGATCAGTGTGTAAACTAAAAAAGTCTCTATATGGATTGAAACGGTCTCCCAGAGAATGGTTCGACAAATTCACACAAGCAGTCAAAAGAAGAGGCTTCATTCAAGCACAAACTGATCATACTCTCTTCCACAAACACTCTAAGGATGGTGAAATTGCTATTCTTATTGTATATGTAGATGATATAATTCTTACAGGTGATGATATTGAGGAATTGAACACCTTGAAGAAATATCTAGCAGCTCAATTTGAACTCAAAGATCTTGGCACTCTCAAATATTTTCTTAGTATGGAAGTTGCTAGGAGCAAAACAGGCATCACTCTCACACAAAAGAAATATGTTCTAGATCTTTTGATGGAAACAGGAATGTTAGGATGTAAACCTGCTGAGACACCCGTGGAACCTAATACCAAGTTAGGTATTGAAGATGGGAATGAGGTGGATAAAGAACAATATCAGCAATTGGTTGGTAAACTAATTTACTTATCTCATACGCGTCCTGACATTGCCTTTGCGGTGAGTATGATTAGTCAATTCATGCACTCACCCAAGGAAAAGCATCTTAGTGCAGTCTATAGGGTGCTTCGATACCTCAAGAACACTCCAAGAAGATGATTATTCTTTAAAAAGGGGTATAAAAGAACGATTGAAATATACACTGATGCAGATTGGGCAGGCTCATCAGTAGACAGGAGATCTACCTCAGGCTATTGCACCTATGTATGGGGAAATCTTGTTACTTGGAGAAGCAAAAAGCAAACAGTGGTTGCAAGAAGTAGTGCTGAAGCGGAATTTCGAGCTTTAGCTCATGGAGTTTGTCAAGGAATCGGGTTGAGAAGACTTCTTCAAGAGTTGAAGATTTCATATTCCCTAACAGTAAAACTTTATTGTGATAACAAGACAGCTGTTAGCATTGCTCAAAATCCTGTGCATCATGATCGAACAAAGCATGTGGAAGTTGATCGTGAAAGTAAACTGGCCTTTGAAGGCCGATGCATGTAAGGTGTAAAACAAAAATTTTACTGCGGAACATACATGCACACATAGGTTCATGCTTTAAGACAGCATGATGTTACCTTGTTTTGGCCTGATCAGTCAGGGAGATCAGATGTCAGGCTTGAAGGGTTCAAACCCTCTAATGGTGATCCACACCACCGTTCGTCAATGATGCAAGAACCCTTTCTTGAAAGCCACCAGATGAACACCACAGTGAGGCTTGCTATGCGCACAAGTGGTGAAGGTGGAGGCTAGGTATTCTGTTTGGAAAGGTGTAGTGAGCTACCCTACAGAATGGTGCATAGATGGAGGAGAGTTGGCTAGGTTTTTACAAAACCCTAAGGTGAGGAACAAGTGTTATGCGCACACTTGGAGAGGAGGAGGGATTTTAAATCATTCAAAATGAAAACAAAATTTCAAAAACATTTGAAATTTGCTCATGGATTAGGGAGGATAAGGTGGAGCTGTTGCAAAACAAATTTTGCCAACAACCTCCAATCTTATCCACATGAAATTAAGTTCAAAATAATTTAAACTTAAATTCATAAACTATCATATAGTATATACTTTTCATGCGCATAATTCAGCCCTAGAAGGGGTCCAAATATATTGAGTAGTTGCATTCAAAATTTGAATCAACTCACCCACTGATTCCCTCAACCACCAAATCTGAATGGAGGTTTGTTTTAAGTGATAAGATGACATTCTTATCACTTAAACTTGCGCACCAAACAGCCAAGGAAGTGCTTCCAAAGGTGCTTCTTGATCCAAGGAATATGCTCCAATAAGATCTTGTCTTATCCTTTTGTTATGAAACAACTTTTCAAAACCAATTCAAATTCGAATTCAAACACTTGAATTCAAACGTTCAAACATTCAAATTCAAAATTCAAAATTCAAAATTCAAAATTTCAAATTTCAAATTCAAAATTCGAATTTCAAAATTCAAATCCAAATTCAAATTTCAAAATTCAAATTTCAAATTTCAAATTCAAAATTCGAAATTCAAATATTTGATTATTAATTTAACTAATTAAATTAATTAGTAATGGCTTGGACTATCCAAGCCCATTACTAAACTCCATGCACCACCCACCCATTTAGGTGGGCTTCCAAACAGATTCTTGGGCTAACAACCATTATTAGGCCCAATACCTTTAAAGCTAGTCCATCATGACTACAAGGTGTTAGTGTGTGACCCATTAGGTCCAACTTAGCTTCTGACATAACTGGGCTTGGGCCCAACAAGCCCACAACCCAATTAATGACAACACAGAGCACTAGCAATGCTTTGTTGCCCCAGAACTAGTCAGATTAATGACTTGATCAACCTATTGCACATATTTGGTTACCGTATGTATTTCCCTTCGTCTCGGTTATCTTCCCATTAACCTAGGGTAAGGAAATGTATCAACCCCTGAGGTTTAGGGTAAGCTTTATTCGAAATAGGGAATCTTCAATTTACTGACTCTAAAGGCAGATCATCTCATGATCTCTTTTACTATGCATAGATTCCCGAGTCCCTGTAAATGTCATCCCGATTTCTCCGGTTTACAGATAACCTAATCTCTCACAGAGATTTGACGAATTCCTTCAGCTTATTACCCTAGCCCTGTGCCCTTTAAGGACACGCCCAACAGTATACCTATGAGTCTCCATGTTTCAGGCAGACGAGGTATACAATCAAAACATGCCTTCAAGAATACAGTCTAGGTAATAACTTCTGGTCTAAGGAAAGACATACCCAAACATAAAGAGATTACTCCAATGACACTATCTGTGAGATTTCCTCATAGAGTCTCTTTTTGGGTCTGTTCAGTGCGAGCTATACTCTTATAGGTCCACCCACGACTTTAGCTAAGATATCTCCATATCTGCAGCTCATGAGGTCTTTACCTTGTATCCATATACAAGTAGATAAGTCGTACTAGTCTTTACTCGAGATCACTGATCCCCAAACTCAGTGTCTCTAGACTAGGAACATATAATTAGGAATAGACATGCAATATCCTTGAATCCTCATGATCGTGATCTCATCACAGATACTCAAGGGATACCTGTTCTATTCCAAGGGGTGTATCCAGTTCGTTCATATAATATTAACAGTAATATCGAGACACAATATGAAACTGAATAAATAGTGCTTTCATTTATTTGCGACAAACAAAGTTCTACATCTAGTGTCCTTTATTTAATCAAAAGATTGTCTCTAGGACACCCATATGCTAACAAGCTCCCACTTGGCCTAGAGCCAATCAGACCTAAGTCATATGCCCAAAGCCTCATAATGACTATCATGTTTTCTCTGAGAAACAGCCTTTGTCAGAGAATCGGCCAGGTTATCGTCTGTGGGAACATAATCCATTTTTACATCATTCCTATCAATGATTTCTCTAATCAAATGATATCTGTGGAGCACGTGTTTAGATCTTTGATGAGACCTAGGTTCCTTTGACTGCGCAATGGCTCCTGTGTTATCGCAAAGTAACTGTATGGGCTCATCCACGCTTGGAACCACCCTTAGTTCATTTACGAACTTCTTGATCCACACTGCCTCCTTAGCTGCTTCTGAAGCAGCTATGTATTCAGCCTCTGTCATTGAATCTGCTGTTGTCTCCTGCTTGGAACTTTTCCAAGACACTGCCCCACCATTTAAGGTGAATACGAATCCTGACTGTGACTTGTAGTCATCTTTGTCACTCTGAAAGCTGGCATCAGTGAACCCTTTCACTGTTAACTCATTAACCCCACCATAGACCAGAAACGCGTCCTTAGTTCTTCTTAAGTATTTAAGGATGGTTTTGACTGCCGTCCAGTGACCCTCTCCAGGGTCTGACTGGTATCTGCTCGTAATGCTTAAAGCATATGAGACATCTGGTCTCGTACATATCATGGCAAAGATGATGGATCCAATAGCCGAAGCGTATGGGATTCCACTCATGCGATCCTTCTCAGGCTGTGACTTAGGACACATAGCCCTTGATAGGTGTACCCCATGACTGACAGGAAGAAAACCCCTTTTCGACCCTTCCATGCTAAACCTCTTTAGCATCTTGTCAACGTACGTGGATTGAGATAAACCCAGCAGCCTCTTGGATCTATCTCTATAGATCTTTATACCAAGTATAAAGGTTGTCTCTCCCAAATCCTTCATGGTAAAGTTTTCTGAAAGCCACTCTTTCGTTATTTTTAATGTGGGGATGTCATTTCCTATTAGCAATATGTCATCTACATAGAGCACTAGGAAGACGACATTACTCCCACTAACCTTTCTGTAAACACAAGGTTCATCCTCGTTCTTGATAAAACCGTTACTCTTAACGACTTCATCAAAATGTATATTCCAACTCCTTGATGCTTGCTTTAGCCCATATATTGACCTTTGTAGTTTGCATACCATATGCTCCTGATCTTTGTTTTCAAAGCCTTCAGGTTGTGTCATGTACACTTCCTCCTTCAAGAACCCATTCAAGAAGGCGGTCTTGACATCCATTTGCCAAATTTCATAGTCGTGGTATGCTGCTATTGCAAGCATGATCCTAATAGATTTGATCATGGCAACTGGTGAGAAAGTTTCATCATAGTCAACTCCTTTTCTTTGACGATACCCTTTCGCCACCAACCTAGCTTTGTAGGTCTGAACGTTGCCATCTGCATCAGTCTTTCTTTTAAAGACCCATTTATTACCGATAGGAACTATTCCTTGCGGTTTAGGAACCAAGGTCCATACCTTGTTCTGATACATCGAATCCATTTCAGATTCCATGGCTTCAAGCCATCTAGAGGAGTTAACATCTTTGACCGCCTCCTCGTAGTTACTTGGTTCATCATCCTCAACAGTTTGCTGATTCTCAATCACAAACCCGTACCTTTCAGGTGGATGGATGACCCTCGTAGATCTACGGAGTTGTGTGTTTACTTCTCCATTGGAGAACGTCGCCTGCGGAGCAGACTCGGGTTCCTCAATCTGTTCTTGTGGATCTTGCACTTCTTCAAGATCAATCTTACTCCCACTGCCTCCTTGAGAGATCAAATCCTTCTCAAGGAACTCAGCATTCTTTGACACAAACACTTTGTGTTCTTCCATGGAGTAGAAGTAGTATCCCTTAGTACCTTTAGGATACCCCACAAATAGACATTTAGTACTCTTAGCACTAAGCTTGTCTGATGTCAACGCTTTGACATAAGCTGGCGATCCCCATACCCTGAGGTGACTCAGGTTGGGTCTCTTACCACTCCATATCTCATATGGTGTGGTCTGAACAGATTTAGACGGTACCCTATTTAGAAGGTATGCCACTGTGTCTAAGGCATATCCCCAAAATGATTTTGGAAGTTGAGTCTCACTCATCATAGACCTAACCATGTCTAACAAGGTCCTGTTTCTCCTTTCGGAGACACCGTTTTGGTGTGGTGTGTAAGGAGCGGTAAATTGTGAGAGAATTCCATTTTCTCTCAGATAACCCTGAAACTCATGGCTCAAATATTCACCACCACGATCTGATCGTAATGTCTTAATCATCTTGCCACGTTGTTTCTCCACTTCATTCCTAAACTCTTTGAACTTTTCAAACGCTTCAGATTTATATCTCATTAGTATATATACCCAAATCTTGATTTGTCATCTGTAAAGGTAATGAAATAAGAATATCCACCTCTAGCCTCAATAGACATTGGGCCACATACATCAGTATGAATGAGTTCTAATAACTCACTAGCCCTATGACTCTCAAGCCCTTTGGGCTTTTGTTGAATCATTTTCCCAGCTATACAAGATTCACACTGTCCATAGGATTCCAAATCCATGGAGTCCAGGTATCCATCTCTATGCATCCTAGACAATCGTGTTTCATTTATGTGCCCTAGTCTACAGTGCCAAAGATAAGATTGATTATCCGTCCTAGGTCGTTTCACATCTATATTGAGCACTTCATTTCCCATTTCCAACACATACAATCCATTTATTAAAGAAGCAGTACCGTAAACCATATCATTCAAAATGATAGAAAAAGTACCATCCCTAATACTGAAAGTATATCCATCTTGTTCTAAACAAGAAATTGAAATAATGTTTCTACAAACTTGCGGAACATAAAGACAATTATTCAAATGCAATAAAAGGCCCGTAGGCAAAATAAGGTCAGCATCTCCAACTGAATGAGCAGCAACCCTTGCTCCATTACCAACGCGGAGATCCACCTCGTTTCTATCCAATCTCCTTGGGCTCCTAAGTACCTGCAACATATTGCAGATATGAGAACCATATCCGGTATCCAATACCCATGAGGATGGATTAGCATAAGAATAATTTATCTCAATCATGAAAATACCTGAGGCAGAAGCATCACCATGCTTCTTGTCCTTCACATTGTTCAGGTAGTCTGGACAATTCCTCTTCCAGTGGCCTTTCTTGCCACAATGGAAGCACTCAGCATCACCCTTGTCCTTAGGTGCCTTCTTACCCTTCTTCTTGCCCTTCTTCTTCTTGGCTTTTCCTTTGGGCTTTAGGGGGTCACCTTTTGCATGCTCCTTACCCTTTCCCTTAGCCTTGCTAGGCCCACCAATCAAAAGAGCCTGTGTCCTATCTTTCTTGATAGACACTTCAGCTGTTGTTAACATGCTTAACAACTCAGGCAAGCTCACTTGCATCCCATGCATATTGTAATTCATGATGAATTGACTGAAGGAAGGTGGAAGTGAGGTGAGGACTAAGTCATTACTTAGCTCGGCATCCATGATGAAGCCTAGGTTTCCTAGCTTCTCAATCAGCCCGATCATCTTGAGAACATGGCTGGCAACAGACATGCTCTCAGTCATCCTACAAGAGAACAGTTCTCTTGAGGCCTCATACCTCTCATGCCTGCCTTTAATATCATACAACTCCTTGAGATGTACGATAATAGAGGGAGCATCCATATGCTCATGCTGCTTTTGCAGTTCAGGCGACATGGATGCCAACATGATGCATACTGCCATCACATTGTCATCCAAGTGCTGTTGGTGGGTTACGAAATCAAATTCCGCAAACCCTTCTTCCCCTTCCCGTGGAGCTACGGGTATTACAGCATCTAAAACGTAGGCAATCTTTTCGGCCCTTAGAACTATTCTTAGGTTCCGATACCAGTCCATAAAATTTGAACCGGTCAGTTTATTCGTATCGAGTATTGAACGCAGTGACAGTGGATTAGTCATACTATAAGCTGAAAAGGATGTAAAGATAGTTTTAGTTAATATACGGTTATGTAGTTAAAAGCAAATTATTAAAGACTTGAAATCATTTGCCACTCCCACTATTTTATCTAAGTCAATGACCCTTCCTTTTTGACTTAGGGTTAATCTACTTTAGATTTTACCTTAGTGGGATTAAGAGTGCGATTATTTATTTTAACCTCCGTCTGAGACAGCAAGATTAATTTAAATAAAGGGTTGATCTTTATCAACAGTATCTCATACCCTCTCTTAACATTAGGTTGACAACTCTTTGTCACTTAGTGGTGCATCTCATGCAACCAACCTAGCACCATTACCCTAAGCACATAAGCCCGGTTGTGCCTGCAACTTATGTCTTAGTAAGCATTAAACCAGCACCCCTAAGTGTCTTACACTTCAAACACTACTCTAGCTCAACGAAATAGTGGGTCCCAACTGAGTTGTGGAGCACCACTATGTAGAAGGGTTTTGAGTAGCATTGGTGGTGGGAGGTAATCATATGTTTAATTATTTATTCCTTTTAAGGGTTCCTTTTATCTTCATTTAATTATTTATAAGAATGAATTTAAATATTTAATAATAAATTTTTGAATAAATTATATACTGTACGTAAAGGGGCAATTGAATGAAGATAGGTCTCACCTAAAAAATGTGGGACTTGTTTATGTCTCACACAAAAAGTTAGGTTTAACAAAAATATCTAATAAAGACGTTATGAGGTTGTTTTTTTTTTTTTTTTTGGTAACTACATGGCCAAAGCCCACAAGATAAAACAAAAACAGCAAACAGAAAATGAAAAACATAAAACGAAACAGGCTCCACTGACGTCAAGCAGAACTGTTCACCAGTTGGACTTGTCCAAGATCAAGCAGGTCCGCAGCAAGGAGGTTGAGCAGCTCTCGTGGGGGGATGAGATTGAAACAATGCCAAAGGAGATATCTAAGGCTTTTTTTGCAATCCAATCAGCACAATTATTGCAACACCTTGGAACATGATTGAAAGAGACAGTCTAGTCTCTAGAAGTAACAGCTCGAATCCTAGCCACCAGAGATGACTTTCGAAAACTTGGTAAGATAGCTTAAAGCTTGAACAGAATCTGACTCCAACTTAATGTTCTTCCAACCATAACTCCAAGCAAACTCCAATCCATGAAAAATTGCCCAGAGTTCAGATTGTAAGGGGGAACAAGAGCCAATAAAAGCAGAAAATCCACCAATCCACACACCATTCCAATCTCTTAACAGACCTCCACAAGCCGCTCGGTCCACTGTTGCTGCTCCATCCACGTTCAATTTGAGAAAACCTTGCTCAGGGGCAGTCCATCTAGCAGGGGAAAGGTGCACTATATCTCTTGGGTCATTCTGCAGCCTTCGGTTGCTTCTGCAGCTTCTATTTTCCTCTACTAACTCAGTAAGGACACAAGCTGGATCAAGAGGCCGAATTGCAGTTATATCATGGAGATCCTTGTTTCTCCAAGTCCACACATAGTTGCAGGCGGTAAAGAAGAAATCCCTCCAATCTTTATCACATTTATTTCCCAGATTCAAATTAAACTGGATCCACTCTTTAAAAGAACTATAGTTGAAGAAACCAATTGGTAAAGGATTGAAGATAGGTGATAGCCAAACCTGTTTTGCTTTGGGACAGTCCCTAAAAGCATGAAGGTTAGTCTCCACAAGGTCAGAACATGAAGAGCAGTTAGGAGAAGAACCACTCCATCTATAAAAATAAAATACCCCTCCTTGAATATGTTTATTATTTTCTCACGTATTCATGCCATGCACCAACTGTTAAAGGCTTAAAGCATTGAGAGTGTAATTAGATGCTCTAATTTGAAAATCTGGCCACCATTTGTCACTGAAGTACTTATTTATTTATTTGATTAGCAATTAGTTACTTATTTATATATTATTAATTATAAATTATTTATCTAATTAATTTATGTCTTGCTTATTTGAGTTTATAAAATATTACTTTTTATTTAAAAAATATATATCAAAAAAGTTTGAAGATAATTAGATGATTTTTTTTTTTTTGAAAAAAAAAAAGCTAAAATAGGATACATGGATAATTTTAGTGTTTTTTTTTTCGTAAGTTGAAAGTAATAGTTTTGTTTTGTTTTTTTTTTTTAAAGTTATAAAAAGAACTATATATAAAAGCATATTTTTTATAAAGTTTATCCAGATTCTCAATTATTTATTCAACTGAATTAATCACGTCTTATATTATATCATTTGGGTTATAAAACCCTTTAAGGCAAGTTTTAATATTTTTTGGTGTATACATTCATGTGTACTGATACAGGAGAAGAGAGTGTTCCATTTTGATCTCAAATAAGTCAGTCATTATACACATATTAATTGGGCTCACCCAGATTAAGAGTTGTCGGCAATAGATGGAGCACAAGTACCAATTGGCAGATGGGTCAGGAGCTGTATAAAGGCCAGGTGTTGAGAGTGATGGGTGGTGGTGTTGATGAGGTTTATATAGGGGAGTGGGTGCAAGTATCTTGCTAGGTTGCCCAGCGAGAATGGTGCGTATATGACACGTGGATGACATGTAGCAGGTGGTTGTACAGTGTATACCATTCTCGATTAGCAGCCTAGCAAGAATGGCAGGATGCTGACACATGGCTAAAAGTACAGCCTTTCTGGCTCGGCAGCCCACTGTGAATAGCCACGTGGATAGCTTTTGCTGATGTGGCAATCTGCCACATTGACCAGTCATTCTCGCTAGATAGATGGGCGAGATTGGTGCACCGCAAGAGCCTGCCACGTGTCCAACCCATTCTTGCTTGTTGGCATAGCGAGAATGTGACGTGAAATTTGATTGGAACGTGGCATACTAGTAATTACTATTCATAAGGGTGGCATACTAGTCAATGTCCTAGAGAAGTTAGAGAAGATCGGTTAAGCCGTAGAGATACAATCGGGTTGCAATAAGTGTTTAAAAACTTAGCCCAGCCAACGACTTGGCCGAAGTTAGGGGTCACGGGGTCATGAGTTCAATCGGGAGGTCATGACTCGATTTTATATATTAAAAAAATATAAATATATATCCTATATGAAAATTTTAAAATAAATCAAACCACCAATTATCAAAGATTCAAAATATACTTAACATAATTCAACCACAAGTCAATATTACACAAGCTAATCAAAGTATCAAACTATCAAAGTATAAAACACATATTCTGGAGTTAGTGAAAAGTATATCATCAAACTCAGGTCCTCCTATCCTTCTCACGCACCTACAACAGCATGTGAAAGGATATCCCTTACCCAATAGGGAATGGTGGAGGAAAGCGGCACTGTGACGAATCAAAGGTGGGGAGAGAAGAACCAACATGGTGGAGAAAACCGAAGATAATAGGAGGAACCGATACCATGGTGGAGGAGATAACTAGATCAGGGAGACTAGGTATGAGTTTGGGAGAAAAGATCGGAAAACAAGAAGAAGAACGATTCAGATTTCAAATCCAGTTCTAGATCTAGGTAGCAACGAGTTTTTGTTTTATTTTATTTTATTTTATTTAAATTTTTTACACACCAAGCGACGCTTTTTCTTGTCCAATTTTTTAAAAAAGAAACGCAGTAACCCCCTCGTACCCCTCTGACCCATGAGTCACGGCTCGGGGGTCAACGTGCATGCAGAGTCTAACTGCTGACCCCAACCCTCAGCGAGAGGGGATCAGTGACTCGGTGGGATCGACCCCAGGATGAGGCGGGATTTTAAAACACTGATTGCAATAAAAAGTATCATGTTTAATTAAAAAGTAAAATTTGAAATTTGAAACTTAAATTAGAGTTAAGAGCTTGGCTTGGTCGTTTATTTTTTCAATATGTTTAATTAAATTCTTTTTTATAAAAATTATAATGATCAAATACAGTTTTTTCAAAGTTAAAAACTTAAAAAAATATGTAATACTTTTAAAAGTTAATATTTTCTGGCTCCGTCATTTATTTTCATCTTTCATTCATGTTGTCAGACTGCTATTTTGCACATTCCAAAATTCCTTTGAATTTAACCATTATATAATGTGGAAAATGTTTATCCTTTTAAATGACACAACTTATATCCTTTCATTCTCACAAAGAGGTGGGACCCACACCTTTATTTTTATTTTTATCAACTCTCTATCCTCCTTTATCTATTTCTTTCTCTCTCTTAAAATGACACAACTTTACATCCTTTAAAATGACACATATTTTACCCATATATAATACTCATCGAAGTTTACAAGGAATCATGCTACTGTAGCATCTCCCTTCTATTTATTGTCCTCTTGTTAATATTTCTAACTTTTAGGGTCTGTTTCAAACACATGATAAAGAAGATACGATAAGATAATTTATCATATCCTACTTTTATCTCTTGTTTGGTGGGTCAATAGGATATGATTAGCTTATCCTATTGTCTCATTTTATCCTATACAATATCTTATCCTATGGGGGAGCTGGGTTATGATTCAATAGGATAGGATATCAATATTGGATACACAATATTTCCTCTCGCTACCCAATATATTCCCACGCTACCCAATATATTAGTATTTATTGTACTATATTTTGTTTTTTATTTTTTCTTTCTCCTTCTACATAATCTTATCAGATTGCTAATCAGGTGCTCATCAAACACGGTACACGATATAGGCTTATCAGCCCCATATCATATCCTACTCTCATCCTATCATGTCCACCAAACGAGCCCTTAAGATTAACATCATTTTCTCAGCTCCACTTTCATTCTTCCAAGATGTTTACTTCTTTTCTACTTTTTTTAGAAGCATGCATGCATCTCATGAGGTAAGTTTTATGATTCTTATATCTCAATAGACCATTATTAATGTTTTTATGAACTTGCTTAAAGTTACTCATTTTTTGACAATGTTTTTAAATTAACTTCAAGTGACAATGCAATCCCTATTCCTGTTATTTTATCTTAGGGCAATATGTCTCTCTTGTGACAAGAAATACTTTTTATCTCAAGTTGAGACAAAAAAAAAAATTGTGAGACCCACCGCTGTTAAAAAAAAAATGGCACAACTTTTGATGGATTTGCACGAGAAAAATGTTCGTTACAATAATAGGAGAAATATCTTTTCATTTATTTTTGGGAAAACATTTTCTCCTTTAATAGGAGAATTGTTATCTCATGTTAGTGAGAGATCTTTTTGCGTGCAATGTTTTTTCATTTTTTTTGTTTTTTGTTTATGGTGGGACCCATTTGAATTATGTGTGTGTAGGAAGCTTTCTAATATCATGTTAAATGAGAAATGTAAAGCCCTTTATTTTATGGCTTTAATATTTCTCTTACTATTGCAAATGAATTTTTTGCAGCAACACTTATTTATATTAGGATCCATCTGGCAGATTTTGGATTTTTTTTATTTTATTAAATGACAAGATCCACTAATGTAAATGTGTTTGTTGTAAAATTTCTCATATATAGTGACAAGAGAAGTCACGAACCCTTATATTATTGCCTTAACCCATCAATTCACCAATTCACCATAAAACAGGATAAGTTCATCTTCTCAATCCATTTGAAAATATAAATCAACCTGCACCCCTTGTCCTATATATTAATTATAAGCACGTTTCAATTAGATTGAGTTTAATTGCAAATGCGTAATGAGTGTAGTGGTATGCGTGAGCCTAAGAATTAAACATTGACATGCGCCGATACTTTGTTACATTATTATTTATTATTATATCATTCACTTATTAATTAAAATACAAACAATAAATAATATTACTCCAAAGTATAAATGACCTGCAGGCAAAACTCATTCACGGATAATACATACTAATTAAATTTTTAGTTTATTTTTAAAAAACGTAAAACAAAATATTAGATTAACAAAAACAATAATAAATAAATAAAATCATATGTAAGTTATTTATAATTGTTAGTATAAGTCATCACTAAAACTCATAGCATTATATTAAAATATGGCAACTTCTCCTTTTTAAACTTCACTCCTACCATATATATATATATATATATATATATATATATATATATATATATATATATATATATAATATATATATCACTATATATATATATATATATATATATATATATATATATATATATATATATATATATATATGGGGTATATATATATATTTATTAATAAAATTAATTTTAGGTGAATTAATGAAGGGTGTTTCAGTAAAATGTATATGATATAAAAAGTAAATAAAATTACAATAACACCCTTCATTAATTCACCTAGAATTACATAAACACCCTTTATTAATCAAAACGACGTAGTTTTGGGGCTAGCCGGAGATAAGTTTATCTCAAGCTGCTTGAGAAATGTTTTTCCCATATATATATATATATAGATTTATAATTCTCATTCAACATGAGAATTACAATTTTCCTACACACCCTTCGATTACCGTATTGACATGGGTCCTACATATAATTTTTTCTAACACAAGGGTTCCACATGTTTTTTATCTCTACAACATGAGATTTCTATTCTCCTTCAACATGAGAATTATAAAACCCATATATATATATATAATGAGTGTTATTCTTACAATCTAAAAGTCTTACAACCTATTCTTTCATCATTGATTTCTGTAAATTCAACAATTATAATTTACTAAAATTATTAACTAATTAATAAATATGACATAATAAATCATAATCGTTGGATTGACGGAAATCAACCGTGAAAAATAGATTCTAAGCGAAAAATAATTAATTGTAAAATATATATATTTATAGGGGCATGATATACTTACAACCAAAAAAGTTTACCACCTTTACAATCAACTTAATCACCATTGATTTCCATCAATCTAACGGTTAGCATTTATTGAAAATTATCGGGTCGTATTTATTAATTAATTAATAATTCCAATAAATAATAACAGTTAGATTGACGGAAATCAATTATAATTAAGTTGGTTGTAAAGATGATAAATTTTTTAGTGGTAAGTATATCCTTCCCCATATATATATATATATATATATATATATATATATATATATATATATATATATATATGGAAAAAGACTTCTCCTTAGGAGAAGTGTTTTTTTTTTTTTGATAAATGAAGTCTCTTCTTTTGCCACTTTCTCTCCGATTTTCGTGTCGCAAGAATAGTTGGAGATCTCCGGCCAAGAGAAAAAGAGATAAGGTCCATCTTGAAAAGAAAAAAAGAAATTTCTGACACGAACTTATACTTGGACAAGTGTTTCGCAAGTGTGTACGTAAACTTTTTTTTTTCACCTCCTTTCAAATAAAAGCAACGAGATTTTCTAGCATGACTTCATAGCAATATTATTAAAATCGGCTCGGTCATTGACCCAACAAGGTACTGGGTCATTGGTTCAACCAGTGGGTTACTGATTCAGCCGTATGACCCGATAATTATATGCAATTTTATAATTTATATTAAAAAATTATAAACATACTCAAATATCTATAAAAAAAAGGTAAAAATTTCAAATATTTTAATATAAAAAATAATAAATCACATATTATTATCCAAAAAAGATCAAATAAAAATATAATCATCGGTTTACCAATATATATATATATATAATCATCGTAATACGAGACTTTAGGTTAAGAAAATGACATCCCTAACTATAAATCAAATCAGAAATTTGTGCATAGTTCATAATTGAGATAATATTAGTGTTGTAGGTACATAACTTCGATAAATAAGCTAATTAAGATAATATTAGTGTTGAAGGTACATAACTTATGTAAGTTAATAAACAAAAAAATACTCAAATATGTTCATTATGATTTTTTTTTTTTTAAATTGGAATAATTTTTTTTGGACCGGGCCTGGTCACCAATTTTCATGAAAACCGGCCGGGTCGCACTAGTTCTGATGCATAGCTGGTCCGTTGCTTCAACCGAACTGATTATATAATCGATTTACCGATTCCAGATCGACCCACCCGATCCAATTTTCATAACATCCGTGTAATAACTCGTGCGCCTGTTGTAACAACAGAAGAGTTCAGCAAACTATAAGCCTCAGACCAATCATTCCATTCTTCTACAAAAAGAGCACAGAAAATCCCAGTCAAAAGTTGCCCTTTTCTTCTCTAAAATCCCCTTCTTTCTTTTTCTCTCTCTAAAACCCTAGTCTTGCTATGACCACTACCTTCACCTCTCTCCTTCTGTTTCTTATTCCTAAATTAGCTTAGCTAGCTCCGTTATGTATACATCAAACCCAACCAACAAGCACCGAACAAAATCAGAAGGGTTCATTTAATCTTATGTTGAATGAGAGATCTTCTCTCATGTTGTGACACATACGTGGTGGGACCCACCATTTAAAGAAAAAAGGAAAAAAAGAAAAATGAATATCACAATATTCGATGTGTGTAGGAAATAAAACTACTCTTGATCAAACATATTACCTATATAATGCATAATGACGCGGTACTGAGGCAATTACTTTAGGACATGACACTTTAGCAACCGCGTCCTTTGCATTTGTTCCTAACCACTGGAACGTGATACCCTGGCAATCACGTCCTATTCCCAAGACGTGGTACCCTCTCAGCCGCGTGTCAGTGTGTCCAGTGCGCTTGGGAATAGGACGTGATTGTCAGGATATCATGTTCCAGTGATCAGAAACAAATGCAAAGGACGCGGTTGCTAAAGTATCACGTCCTAAAGTGATTGCCACAATACCGCGTCATTATTCATTTTATAAGTAATATGTTTGACCAAGAAATTATTCCGGTAAAACCTTATGAAAATGAGATTACTAAAGTCAAAAAGCTATTCACTATTCAACAGGCTAAACTTTCT
>JAVKPL010007863.1:0-31196 GCA_032173675.1 Gastrolobium villosum | reverse complement strand
AAGTGTTTAGGGTTAAGAGAAGAGAAAAAGAATAAAGGATTGCATTTCATTTTCATTTCGAAGTCCCAAAAAACATGAAGCCATGGCGATGGCCCTTTCGAACTCGATGAGGCAGAGACGCTCTCAGCCTTCTGATTCGGCGCCATCTCAGCCGTACACAAAGCTCGACAAGCCCCAGAAATCGGACGGCGAAGACAAAGGGTTGGGGTGGTTGTTGCCGTTTCTGGCTTTGGGATTTTTGAGGTACACGAGTGCAACCTCCAACATCATCCACGATTGTGACGAGGTTTTCAATTACTGGGAACCCCTTCATTACCTTCTCTACAAAAATGGCTTCCAGACATGGGAATATAGGTACACACACAATGTTCATTCATTTTTTATTTTTATTTTTATTTTTTATCTTTTTCTGATGCTGTTTTTGTATTCAAGTTAATAATGGGGTTGTGTTGTATTTTACTATTTTTCTTTTTATTATTGGTTGGGAAGCTTTTGGGGTTCATTTTTGAAAAGATGGGTGGCTGTTTCTTTGCTAGCACAAGTATGTCAACTTTGGTTTCTTTTTTTTCTTTTTTCTTTTTTCAATATGCTTTCTTATGGTTATCCTTGTTCTCTTGTCATTTATACATACCTGCCTTGATGATAATTCTCAACCTCACCCAAACACAAACCCTTTTAAGACATATAAGCAAATTGGCATGTAAATAAAGGTTGACCAAGTATTATGTATTTCCAGATTCAGTATATGTGGAGCTCAGTTTTGCTAATGTTCTTCTTTATCAATTGTCTGTTTTCTCTAGGTTTCTTGCCAAGTTCGTTTTCTATGTACGCAATGTCTCTTGCATCAGGTTTATTTCTTCTTGATAGACCTGCTTCAGCAGTTGCTGTTGCTGCTATTGGTGTAATACTTGGCTAGCCATTCTCAATATTGGCTTTCCTTCCGGTGACACTTTATTCTTTATCTAGAAAACTCAAACATGCATTCATTGCTGGGGCTGTCACATCAGTTATTCTCCTTGTAAGTCAGACTTTTTTTTCTCACATTGACCTTCTTTGGCCTGTAAATTATGCCTATACCATCTAAAGTTGTATATAGTATATAGTTGTGCTTACATCTTATTATGTTGTTAAATGTCATATTGTAACAGCCCGTTGTACACCGTATTGTTATCATTGATTATGATACTAAGCGCAGTTACAACCACAGTAATTGGATTAATTAAATTACGGGCAACTTTTTTCTTTTATCATATTCCTTTTTACAACAATAACTTTTTTCGTAATCCGTTAAAACAACACTATAATTGTAAATGCAATACGCGGAAGCATTCAGCTTAACAACACCACTAATCTGTTTTTATTCAACTCATTTAAACTTATCCAATTCCTTTAATATCTTACCAAGTTCTAGCCCTTCACATAAGCTACGTGTGGTTTCAAACCACAGACCATTTGGAGTTCTACCCACCAAGTTAATCCCCTTTCTTTTAGTCCAGAAAAACATGAATTTTCAAAATTTTCACTGTGGTAATCGATTACCAGTGGGTGGAAATCGATTACCACCTGTCAAAAATGAGGCAGTAGCCAATTTTTGACATCCTCTGTTCTGGTAATCGATTACCAACTTTGGATAATCGATTACCTCACATGGTAATCGATTACCAAAGCCCAGTAATCGATTACCAGTGAAGACAGTAGCCAATTTTCGTCCCCTGTTGCATGGTAATCGATTACCATGCTTGGGTAATCGATTACTATGCAGCAAAAGTGACAGATTGCAGCATTTTAAGCCCAAGAAGGGTTGTGTAATCCATCCCAAACACCCTAGTACTCCACACAACACTTAAACATACCCTAATGTAGGCTCGAGGCCCTTCAAACATGCATTTTCATTCAATTATGTATCATATACAAAGTCTTTAACATAATGGCCATTTACATCAAATATGGTCCATTTTACAACATATTCACCAAGGCTTCTAATACAATGTATGTGGCAATGGACAAGTCCCATGCTCACTCAAATATACAATATATCCTAAAGTTATACATATACATCATATTGAAGAATCTAACATGTAGTCATGAACATACAAGCATGGCATTTTCAACATGCATAAGTTCATGATCTATGACTAAAGCATAAAACATATGCAAGGTATGTCCCAATCAACTCCTCCACACACTGTGCCTCCAATGTGCACCTCATGCTCCACTCTTCCAGGCTCAACCTGACCTGAAATGATGCCCCAAAACACGGGGTGAGATATATAAATATATCTCAGTAAACCAAGGGCCCTGGAGGTTTCTCCACCCCATGGCTCACTCAATGTGCAAATATAACATCATATAATATGCAAGCAATGCAATATCACCCACCAACTGGAGACAACCCGAGAACATCCACTCATGGATTCATGTTCAAGGACTCCATCATATAACTCCCGAGACAATCCTGGCGCCTCTCCCATGGTTGAGAAGACTCCATGGCAAAACCCAACCGGAACTCCTCATGAGCCCTATCCGGCGGACGTCCCCCGCTTGGATCATCCTGATGTCGCTCCCAGAGTCAACACCATGGCATCTCCAACTGGCATTCTCCCGTAGGATGAACCCAGCGGATGTCCAAACCAACACACGTCAACTGGCCAGTGACCAAACAATTTTCACAAAAATCCAAGCAATATGCATACAAGCACACAATCACACAATGCCATATCACATAATCCAACCACAACCTTCCACTAGGTGTGGTGGAGCTCACAAGGGCTAAACCCCAGTTCCAAAGGTTACCTCAACACCGAGCCCATGCTCCAAACGTAAGCTCCAAGCTTACCCGCTTCCAAAGCGTCCAAAAGAGGCAACCTAGATAATCCACAACATGATTATCAATACAATTCCAATGTCAACCATTCATTTACACAATTAATCATCATTTAAATCACCTAGGCCAAAGGCTATTTTTCCATACCATTTTACTTCAATCTCTTTTATAGGTTAATTTACCAATTACACCATGAATCACACATTCTTTCTTCTCATTCCACTTTACCACACTATACCATCATCCAATTAAACATCATTTTCAATCATTCAACTTCCACTACATCATTTTTATATCATTTTTCCTCTAAACCTCTCTATGGTTCGAATTCCTCAAAGATTGGTTCTACAAGGTTTTCAATTCCATTTTAACACACACACTAATCATATGATCATATTATCACTCTATACCAATGGTCCATCATTCAATTATCCAATTACACCACATACCAATTTTCATGAAATCTTCACAAATTTTCCTAAGTTAAAATCCAACTTTTTCACCAAAATTTATCATAGCATTTCTAGCTTTCATGCATCATTCTAATGCATTTTCATCTAATAGCATTTTTCCATTTGGGCTCTCTATCATCATACATCTAGAATCAAAGATTCAAAGCATAATTTCTAGATCTACAAAATCAACCACAAAGATACCACAAATATACTCACCATCTAGTGTAGGAACACCACCAAGGCTCCATCAATCCAAAGTAGATCCAAAAACTCCAAAAACTCCAAGAACACCAAAGGGGTCGGATCTGTTTTGCCCAAAAACGCAGCCAAGGAGATGGTTTCATGGCTTCTAAGTGTTACCAATGGATCTAGAAGGTTGTTTACAATAGATTTCAACACCAAAATCAAGTGATTTGGTGAAGAATAGAGAAAATGGCAAGAGAAGAGAGAAATGGTGGTTTGGGGTTCTTTTCCAGGGAGGGTGCGCGCAAATGAGGAAGAAAGGAAGGAAAGAAAGAAGGAAAGGAGGGTGGGGCCAAGTGACTTCGGTCACACGGGTCCCACACGCGATCTAACTTTAATCCCGATAAAAATTATGATCACAAATTCTTAATCTACGTATTTTTCCAGTCCATGTCATATTTTTCTTTCCTCAAAATTCTCATAAAAATTTCACACTTATCGGTACACTCGTACCGCAGTATCTTTCACTTAAAAAGTCACTATTCATCACTTTTTCACAATTTTGCCTACTCACTCAATTTTCCGTCCTATTCCATTTCCAGCATTATTTTTGCCATATTAAACCTCTAACTCCATTTTCCATGCCTCGGTTCACGTCTTTGGCAAATTACCATTTTGCCCTTTTAGCCCAATTTGGCCCTAATTCTCGGATTTTCACTAATCCTTCCCTTTTAAACCCATATTTTATCACATAAATTCACATTTAATTTTCCGAGGTTGTAACGCCCTCCCTTGTATGCATCCAAGAGAGTCGTTTGCTAAGCGGAATTAGAGTCGTTAACGTCACATGAGCTAACAAAGCAGTATCCAGTAAGTCCTATGAAAATTTCAGCACTTAAATTCTTTTCACAAAGGTTTTCCAAAATAGCCATTGTTCATAAAAGTTCAAGCTAACATAATTATGATAAAGACTACAATCATCCAAAAGTACCAAAACATTAATCATTACAGTTATCCATTTAAACAAACAGCAACACTGATAATCCACGCATCAGCAATCAACAGCAAAATATTACTCCTTCAAATGCTCTTGCGTCCTCCTGCCATTTTGGAAAAATAGCAGCCCCGAAGGGGTGAGAATAATCCCAGTAGTGTGGCAATAAAACCAGTAATATAACAGTATTAACTAGGCACAAAATCATAAACAGTCACTTCAACATATCCTTGTTCCTTTTCATTTTATCATATTCATATATTGCGTATATAACGCCTTTCCTTTGCGCTTTTAGCACCGTCGTGCGCGCACTTCACAGTGGAATCAAATATACCCTTGGCACCTGAGCTCCATATGGATTCCATCTGTGGGCCTATGCGGACTGATGCCAAGTGTCCCATACCCCGGTACCTTGGGGATGCCTATATGATGCTTGCTCAAACACATGGTCCTGTACATAACTATTCTACACAAGGCCTATATGATCTTGATACATGCATGTCATGCTATGCTTTCACACACAAGGCGTAAAAAATGCGGTATGATGTAAGATGCATGCTTATATACCTTTCATATGCGTTATGCTGCCACATAACGTCTTTACCTCATAGTCATATAGCCATCACGGCACATTTTTGGCAGTTTCCTTTCATAATAATGGAACATAATATTTTTACGGCATATGGAGCATCATGTCATAATTCTATACCAGTAGTCAATAGTCACATTAGGCATCATCGCCTGACACTTACATTTGCTTGCCTTAACTATTACCAAACCGCAGCGAAGTATCTCACTTCTTAAGCGTACCTAAATCAATTACAACTAATCATTTACAGTGGCTATTTACAGCAGAAACAGAGAGCATACAACAGTGTCTTACAGCAGCAAAACAGTGAGCATACAGCAGTGTTTACAGCAGCAAAACAGTGAGCATTTACAGTAGCAAAACAGTGAGCATACAGCAGTGTTTACAGCAGCAAAACAGTGAGCATACAGCAGTGTTTACAGCAGCAAAACAGTGAGCATACAGCAGTGTTTACAGTAGCAAAACAGTGAGCATACAGCAGCAAAACAGTGAGCATACAGCAGTAAAACAGTGAGCATACAGCAGTGTTTACAGCAGCAAAACAGTGACGTTTTAAACAGAAACAGTGACGTTTTTAAAACAGAAACAGTGGCGTTTTTAAAACAGAAACAGTGGCACTTTGAACTTCCAAAACAGTGGCATAAATCTTGGTTTTTGGACATTGAAACAGTGGCATATTATGGATTAAAACAGTGGCATTTTATGCATACAAACAGTGGCATAGAAGGACTAAAACAGTGGCATTTTTATGCATAAAAACAGTGGCATATGATGACTAAAACAGTGGCATTTTATGCATAAAAACAGTGGCATATGATGACTAAAACAGTGGCCTTTTATGCACAATAACAGTGGCATTTTGAGCATGGAAACAGTGACATTTCATGACTAAAACAGTGACATTTTATGCATAGAAACAGTGGCATTTGATGAGTAAAACAGTGGCGTTTCATGCATAAAAACAGTGGCTTAGGGAGCACTAATACATTGACATATATGTGCAGAAACATTGGCATATAATGTGCAGAAACAGTGGCATATATGTGCAGAAACAGTGGCATGTAATGTGCAGAAACAGTGGCATGTAATGTGCAGAAATAGTGGCATGTAATGTGCATGTGCAGAAACAGTGGCATATAATGTGCAGAAACAGTGGCATGTAATGTGCAGATACAGTGGCATATAATGGTGATTTTGATGAACCGAAACAGTGGACATACATCTTCAAAACAGTGGCACATAACCATGAGACTTTCACTCTACAACTCATGCATACAAGTCATCATAAAATGGCTTCATACTTATACTTTTATCATGCTCATACTTGAATCCAAAACCACACATAATCAAGAAGACATTCAAGCACACTTACATGGCTACACAAAGAAAGAGTTCAAAGTTCAAGGCCTACCTCTTGTAGCACACCCTTCAAAGTCAAGAATCACACACCACCTTCTAGCTTCACTACACAACAAGTCCTTACTTCCTATGGTGATCTATGCGCATGAATGGTGAGGAGGGCACCTTAGGACAGCTTCCAAGAGGAGAAACTCACACTCCACTTGTGTCTAGGCCACGGTTTTAAGGTGAGGGAAGGAGGAAGTTGGCTTGGTCTTTCTTCCTCCTAAGGTTCTTGCAATGCTAAGCTAGAGTGTGAGGGAGAGGGGGGAGGAGTTGGCTGCACAAGTAGATGGGGGCAGCCCCCTCTTGTGCGCAAATTTAAAGGGAGGGAGGAGAGGAGTTGCTATGATTAACCATCATGGAAAATTCTGATTTCTTGAGAGGATGGGGCTGCATACAAGGCTGAATCAAGCAAGGGTTTGCTTCTAATTTACTCTATTTACATGCAAAGAGTGAGGGGTGATATGATCAGATTTGGAGGCTGTCCAAAGTCAGAGAAATTTCTGCACAATTGACCAAGGCTTGCGCAAAAATGGAGTGGAGGAGGTGCATCATGAGTACATGTAAAGGCTTTGCTAAGTCCACAAGTAAAACAACCATGTGGCAGCCCAAAAATCTGCATTTAGGCAGCCTTGGTGCGCAATGATGAGGGGGAAAGAGGTGCATCAAGAGTGCAGTTTTGTGACAGCCCAAATTCAGATTTTGGAGCTGCACAAAATGATGAAAATGCAGCCAAGAATCCTCTTATGATGCATGTGAAAACAAGGCAGGTTTGGCTCATGATGGGCTGCAAAAGCTTGCCAAAAATCTGCACAATGCAGTGTCATGATGGAAGTGCAAGAGGGTTCTCCAAGTCAACAAGTTAGGCAGTTTTGTGACACAAGAAAAATCTGCACCAAGGTCCCTCCATGTGCGCCTAAAAGGGGAAATATGCAGCCTAAAATCATGCTCAAAGGTCCATGTGTCTTCCATGCAATGAGGTTTAAATCAAGTGATGCAAAAGTCAAGGTGAGGTGGCGGTCAACAATAAGGAAATTGGCAGATTTTTCTAAGTATTTTCCACCTACTTATGCGCATGAATAAGAAGGAATTTACATCAAGCCATGTGAAGGTGCCTTGGTGAACAAACAACCTTGTTGGACAAGGCTTAGGGGAGGTAAAAGTGGGTTCAACATTGGGCTGAACTAGCTAGGTCCAAAAGCCATCCTTGGGCCATTGGCCACACACCAAAAATCCAATCACACAAGTCCAATATTAACTAGTCCACACACACACTAGCCCACATCCAAACACTAATGCCTTCTAACACACACTCACATTACTCATAAGATTAAATTCACATGTCTACATATGTATCTTCCTAAGATTTAATTTAATAAGCTACCTTAGTCTTATCCAAGGGATAAAGGTCATACAATTCACAAGCCATCACACATAACTATAAATCCGAAATCTAGACATATAGTACTTATGTATTCTACTAATTATGTGGGGTGTTACACTCTCCCCACCAAATAGGGATTTTGTCCGCAAAATAAACTTACTTAAGAGCTAAACAGTTCTGGGTAGCGTTTCTGAATGTCGTCCTCGCGCTCCCAAGTGGCTTCAGCTGTCGATTTGTTGTTCCATAATACCTTCACCAACGGAATCTCTTTAGAACGGAGTCGCTTGACGGATCTTTCAAGAATTTGGAATGGTTGTACTTGATAAGTCAGATTTTCCTTTAGTTCCACTTCTTCCGGCTGTAACACATGAGATGGATCAGAGAGATACCTCCGTAGCTGAGACACATGAAATACATTGTGAATTCCTGACAGATTGGGTGGTAAAGCCAACCGATATGCAGACTCTCCAATCCGGTCCATAATCAGATACGGTCCTAAGTACCGTGGACTTAACTTCTTTACTCCCATTCTCCTTCCGAGTCCCGAAGTAGGGGTGATTCTCAAGAACACATGATCTCCGACTTCGAAAGATAGAGGCTTATGACGCTTGTCGTAATAACTCTTTTGTCTGGCCTGAGCCCTCTGCATATTCTCCCGAATCTTCTTTACTTGTTCGGATGTTTCTTGAATTAGATCAGGTCCTAACATACTTCGCTCTCCCACTTCAGCCCAACATAAAGGGGATCTGCATTTTCTCCCATACAAAGCTTCATACGGTGCCATCTGAATGCTGGAGTGGTAACTGTTGTTGTAAGCGAACTCAATCAAAGAAAGATAACTATCCCAGCTGCCTCCTAACTCCAAAACACACGCTCGCAACATGTCCTCTAAGGCTTGAATGGTGCGTTCCGTCTGGCCATCGGTCTGCGGATGATAAGCAGTACTCAACCTTAATTGGGTCCCTAATGCTCTTTGAAAAGATTCCCAGAACTTAGATGTAAACTTGGGATCACGATCACTGACAATACTCGTAGGAACTCCGTGCAGCTTCACAATCTCTTGCAGATAAATTCTCGCAAGCCTCTCTGTATCATACGTGGTTCTAACACGCAAGAAATGAGCTGACTTCGTTAAACGATCAACAATCACCCAGATAGAATCATATCCTTCTCGCATCCGAGGAAGTCCAACTACAAAATCCATCGAAATACTGTCCCACTTCCATTCGGGAATCTCCAAAGGTTGAAGGAGTCCCGAAGGTTTCTGATGTTCGTACTTCACCTTCTGACAAGTTAAGCACCGAGATACATACTCCGCAATCTCCCGCTTCATACCCGGCCACCAAAACGAGGTCTTCAAATCATGGTACATCTTCGTGGATCCAGGATGAACTGCATACTTACCCTTGTGAGCCTCCTGTAAAACTTCTTGTTTCAACTCTTCATTCGGCACAACCAGCCGTCCTTGGAATCTCCAAACATCATTCTCGTCCTTTACAACATCTTGGTTGCCAACCAAATCACGGACTAACCCTTCATCTTTCTGAGCCTCCTTAATTCTACTGATCAATTCATTCTCCACCTTTATATTTCCCAATCTTATGCTACTTCCTCTCTCGTCTACCGATAAGTTCAAGTCTCGAAAGGCCTCAAACAACTTCAATTCTTCCATCATCAGATTTGCAGTGTGTAGAGTCTTCCTACTCAGGGCGTCAGCTACCACGTTTGCCTTTCCTGGGTGGTATTTAAGTTCAAAATCGTAGTCCTTCAGAAATTCCATCCACCGACGTTGCCGCATATTCAGCTCCTTCTGGTCGAACAAGTACTTCAAACTCTTATGGTCGCTGAATACGTCAAACTGCGAACCATACAAGTGGTGCCTCCAGATTTTAAGTGCGAACACTATAGCTGCTAACTCCAAATCGTGCGTAGGATAATTTTCTTCGTGAGGCTTCAGTTGTCGAGATGCATAAGCTACCGCCATCCGATCCTGCATCAACACGCATCCAAGTCCTTTCAGCGACGCATCGCAGTATACTTCGAACCTTCGAGTAGGATCCGGAATCGTGAGTACGGGAGCACTCGTCAATCTACTCTTTAGCTCCAAGAAACATTCTTCACAAGCTTCAGTCCACTCAAAAGGCTTGTCCTTCCGCGTGAGACGGGTGAGCGGTTGCACAATCTGAGAGAAATTCTGGATGAACCTTCGATAGTATCCAGCAAGTCCTAAGAAACTTCTTACTTCGGTGACAGACTTGGGTCGTTCCCAATTCATGACAGCTTCAACTTTGCTGGGGTCCACCGCGATACCTTCTGATGAAATGACATGGCCCAGAAACTGGACCTCTTTAAGCCAAAACTCGCACTTCGACCATTTCGCGTACAACTGCTTCTCTTTCAAGATTTGCAAGACAATCCTCAGATGTTCCGCGTGCAGCTCTTCATTAGCTGAGTAAATCAGGATATCGTCGATAAACACAATAACAAACTGGTCAAGAAAGGGGCGGAAGATGCGGTTCATGTAGTCCATGAATACCGCTGGAGCATTCGTAAGTCCGAATGGGATCACCTGATATTCGTAGTGCCCATAACGAGTCCTAAAAGCGGTTTTCGGAATATCCTCCGGTTTGACCCGGATCTGATGGTATCCCGATCGTAAGTCTATCTTGGAAAAGACTCTGGCTCCTCTCAGCTGGTCCATCAAATCGTCGATCCTCGGTAGCGGATACTTATTCTTCACCGTTACTTTGTTCAGCTGGCGGTAATCTACACACAGACGTAAACTTCCATCCTTCTTCTTAATCAAGATGGCTGGAGCACCCCATGGAGAGGTACTCGGTCTGATGAATTCCTAAGCCAAAAGCTCTTCTATCTGTTTCTTCAACTCGCGCAGTTCCAAAGGTGCCATGCGATACGGGGCAATGGAGATTGGTCCAACTCCAGGAACAAGTTCGATCGAAAATTCTATTTCCCTATGAGGAGGCAATCGAGGTATTTCATCCGGGAATACCTCCTCGAATTCACTAACTACCGGTACATTCTGAATTTGATTGTCAATCGAGGTCTCAGCCTCGATCGACAAAAGATACCCTGCTGCTCCCTTGCGGAGCTCTTTTCTAACTTGCAATAAGGAAATGAGAGAGAAAGGTTGAAAATTACCATCTTTCGCAGGAACAACGACTTTCCCCGCTCGACAGTCCAAAGTTATCCCGTTTTCCGTCAACCAGTCCATACCGATAATCACATCAAAGTTGAATACCGGCAGGACCACCAAATTAACTGTATACGTGTTCCCTTTGTACTGCAAGGTAACACCTCTGCAGATCTCTGAGGCTGTGCACGATCCTCCAGTAGGTGTACTGATGTGTAACTCATAAGGTAACGGGGTTGGGGTGATGCCTATTCTCAAGGCAGTATGCTTTGCCATAAAAGAGCCAGACGCTCCAGAATCAAAGATAACAGAAATTGGGTGACCATTCAAAGTGACATTACCTTTGATCAGGTTGGGAAACTTCTGCGCTTCATTTGCATCCAATGTGAACACCCGTGCTTGCGGAGGCTGTTGATCAGCGTTCTGGGGGCATTTGTAAGCAAAATGACCTTGCTGGCCGCATCTGAAGCATGCATTGTTGTTCTTGCGACAGACTCCAAAGTGATTCTTTCCACACGTAGCACAAGCAGTCGCACCCTGACGTCCAGTCGACGATTGGCCCACCGTAAAGTTTCTCTTAAAGTTTCCAGGTCGCGCCTGCAACGGCGTACCTCTGCCTCGACCCCTACCAGGTGCCGCCCTGAAGAATCTGCCTGCTCGGTTTCCTCCGTGGAATTGTGGTGGTGGCTTGTTCAAGTTCTTGGCCTCCAGAATGATTCCTTCTGCCTGACGACTCTGGTTGATGAGTTCCGGAAGTGTACGATTAGCCGTCGTTAAGATGAGCTTGCGGATTTCCGGATGCAGTCCGCCCTCGAACTTCTCCACCTGCCATTCTTCATCATAAATGTTCCGGTCAAAGTTGGCGTACTCGATCAGCTGCCCAAATTTAGCAATATACTCATTGACCGTCATGTTGTCCTACCGGAGTGACAGCAGTTCAGTGTGCTTCATCCTTCTCATTGCCTTAGGAAAATACTTATCCAGAAATACTTGTCTGAACACGACCCATGTTAGTTCCACGTCCTGAGCTCTCAGCAGAGCCCTCGCACCAGTCCACCATGTTAAAGCTTCTCCCATCAGCTGGTACGACGCGTAATCAGTCTTCTGCGCTTCCGGGCATGCCATGCGTTCGAAAATATGCTCGATCATCTGCAGCCACTTTGCTGCAGCCTCGGGGTTGTCTTCACCCTCAAAAGTGGGTGGTTGGAAGTTGCGGAAGTCTTTCAACCTCCGACGGGCAATTTCTTCTGCATTTTCATGCAGTGGGGGTTGGTTCTGATTCTGTTGCCTATGATCGCGCCATTCTTGGCTCATATTCTGGATGAACGTGGCCAGTCCTCCAATGGTAGTGATAAGATCCTCTTCCGCATCGCCAGACCTTCCCCGAGTTGAACCGCGACCACCTGCCATGATTCTGCACTCACAATACCAGGAAATGAGTTGATCAGGCTCACCGCAAGTTATTCATGGCAGCAGTCCCAAGTAGGTACTCGGGTTCAATTCGGACAAGTTAACTATGCATCCGAGTCTTATCCCAGACTAGTCTAAACAATCTAACTATCCTAGTCAATATATACTTAAACTATAGCACACTTAGGCAGTCAATCAGCAGACAAACACAAACAACAATCAATTCAATCAATCACAAGCAAATCCATGGACCAAACTGCTCTGATACCAATTAGTGTAACGCCCTCCCTTGTATGCATCCAAGAGAGTCGTTTGCTAAGCGGAATTAGAGTCGTTAACGTCACATGAGCTAACAAAGCAGTATACACATCCGTATAAAATTTTCAGCACTTAAATTCTTTTCACAAAGGTTTTCCAAAATAGCCATTGTTCATAAAAGTTCAAGCTAACATAATTATGATAAAGACTACAGTCATCCAAAAGTACCAAAATACTAATCATTACAGTTATCCATTTAAACAAACAGCAACACTGATAATCCACGCATCAGCAATCAACAGCAAAATATTACTCCTTCAAATGCTCTTGCGTCCTCCTGCCATTTTGGAAAAATAGCAGCCCCGAAGGGGTGAGAATAATCCCAGTAGTGTGGCAATAAAACCAATAATATAACAGTATTAACTAGGCACAAAATCATAAACAGTCACTTCAACATATCCTTGTTCCTTTTCCTTTACATATTTATCATATTCATGTATTGCGTATATAACGCCTTTCCTTTGCGCTTTTAGCACCGTCGTGCGCGCACTTCACAGTGGAATCAAATATACCCTTGGCACCTGAGCTCCATATGGATTCCAACTGTGGGCCTATGCGGACTGATGCCAAGTGTCCCATACCCCGGTACCTTGGGGATGCCTATATGATGCTTGCTCAAACACATGGTCCTGTACATAACTATTCTATACAAGGCCTATATGATCTTGATACATGTATGTCATGCTATGCTTTCACACACAAGGCGTAAAAATGCGGTATGATGTAAGATGCATGCTTATATACCTTTCATATGCGTTATGCTGCCACATAACGTCTTTACCTCATAGTCATATAGCCATCACGGCACATTTTTGGCAGTTTCCTTTCATTATAATGGAACATAATATTTTTACGGCATATGGAGCATCATGTCATAATTCTATACCAGTAGTCAATAGTCACATTAGGCATCATCGCCTGACACTTACCTTTGCGTGCCTTAAATATTACCAAACAGCAGCGAAGTATCTCACTTCTTAAGCGCACCTAAATCAATTACAACTAATCATTTACAGTGGCTATTTACAGCAGCAAAACAGTGAGCATACAGCAGTGTTTACAGCAGCAAAACAGTGAGCATACAGCAGTGTTTACAGCAGCAAAATAGTGACGTTTAAAACAGAAACAGTGGCGTTTTTAAAACAGAAACAGTGGCATTTTTAAAACAGAAACAGTGGCACCTTGAACTTCCAAAACAGTGGCATAAATCTTGGTTTTTGGACATTGAAACAGTGGCATATTATGGATTAAAACAGTGGCATTTTATGCATACAAACAGTGGCATAGAAGGACTAAAACAGTGGCATTTTATGCATAAAAACAGTGGCATATTATGCATAAAACAGTGGCATATGATGACTAAAACAGTGGCACATTATGCATAAAAACAGTGGCATATGATGACTTAAAACAGTGGCCTTTTATGCATAAAAACAGTGGCATTTTAAGCATGGAAACAGTGACATTTCATGACTAAAACAGTGGCATTTTATGCATAAAAACAGTGGCATATTATGCATAAAACAGTGGCATATGATGACTAAAACAGTGGCACATTATGCATAAAAACAGTGGCATATGATGACTTAAAACAGTGGCCTTTTATGCATAAAAACAGTGGCATTTTAAGCATGGAAACAGTGACATTTCATGACTAAAACAGTGGCATTTTATGCATAGAAACAGTGGCATTTGATGAGTAAAACAGTGGCATTTCATGCATAAAAACAGTGGCTTAAGGAGCACTAAAACAGTGATATATATGTGCAGAAACAGTGGCATATAATGTGCAGAAACAGTGGCATGTAATGTGCAGAAACAGTGGCATATATGTGCAGAAACAATGGCATGTAAGGTGCAGAAACAGTGGCATGTAAGTGTGATCTTGAGGGACCGAAACAGTGAGCCTTTTATCATCAAAACAGTGGCACAAAGCTGGACAGTGAGAGGAAAGGAGGAGAAACTCACACTCCACTAGTGTCAAGGCCACGGTTTTAAGGTGAGGGAAGGAGGGAGTTGGCTTGGTGTTTCTTCCTCCTAAGGTTCTTGCAATGCTTAGCTAATAGTGTGAGGGAGAGGGGAGAGGAGTTGGCTGCACAATCACATGTGGCCAGCCCCTTCCTATGCGCAAATTTAAAGAGAGAGTGAGGAGAAGTTGCTATGATTATCCATCATGAAAAATTCTGATTACTTGAGGGGATGGGGCTGCATACAAGGCTGAATCAAGCAAAGGGTTTGCTTCTAACTTACTCTATTTACATGCAAGGAGTGGGGAGTGATATGTTCAGATTTGGTGGCTGTCCTAAGTCAGAAAATTTTCTGCATCATTGACCAATTTATGCGCAAAAATGGAGTGGAGGAGGTGCATCATGAGTACATGTAAAAGCTTTGCTAAGTCAACAAGGAAAACAACTATGTGGCAGCCCAAAAATCTGCACTTAGGCAGCCTTGGTGCGCAATGATGAGGGGGAAAGAGGTGCATCAAGAGTGCAGTTTTGTGACAGCCCAAATTCAGATTTTGGAGCTGCACAAAATGATGAAAATGCAGCCAAAAATCCTCTTATGATGCATGTGAAAACAAGGCAGGTTTGGCTCATGATGGGCTGCAAAAGCTTGCCAAAAATCTGCACAATGCAGTGTCATGATGGAAGTGCAAGAGGGTTCTCCAAGTCAACAAGTTAGGCAGTTTTGTGACACAAGAAAAATCTGCACCAAGGTCCCTCCATGTGCGCCTAAAAGGGGAAATATGCAGCCTAAAATCATGCTCAAAGGTCCATGTGTCTTCCATGCAATGAGGTTTAAATCAAGTGATGCAAAAGTCAAGGTGAGGTGGCGGTCAACAATAAGGAAATTGGCAGATTTATCTAAGTATTTTCCACCTACTTATGCGCATGAATAAGAAGGAATTTACATCAAGCCATGTGAAGGTGCCTTGGTGAACAAACAACCTTGTTGGACAAGGCTTAGGGGAGGTAAAAGTGGGTTCAACATTGGGCTGAACTAGCTAGGTCCAAAAGCCATCCTTGGGCCATTGGCCACACACCAAAAATCCAATCACACAAGTCCAATATTAACTAGTCCACACACACACTAGCCCACATCCAAACACTAATGCCTTCTAGCACACACTCACATTACTCATAAGATTAAATTCACATGTCTACATATGTATCTTCCTAAGATTTAATTAGTTACCTTAGTCTTATCCAAGGAATAAAGATCAAACAATTCACAAGCCATTACACATAGACCATAAATCCGAAATCTAGACATATAGTACTTATATATTCTACTAATTATGTGGGGTGTTACAGAAGTGTTCAACGGAAAATGGATTTCGTCGAAGATTTTTGATCGAAAACGTATTCCGTCGAAAATGGATGAGTAAAATAAATGCAAAAGATTTTGATTTTATGAAGTTTTTCGACAGAAAATGGATTCCGTCGAAGATTTTTGACAGAAAATGAATTCCTTCGAAAATTGATGAATAAAATAAATGCAAAAGAAATTGATTTTGTGAACTTTTTCGACGAAAAATGGATTCCATCGAAGATTTTTGACGGAAAATGAATTCCGTCGAAAATGGATGAATAAAATAAATGCAAAAGAAATTGATTTTGTGAAGTTTTTTAACGTAAAATGGATTCCGTCGAAGATTTTTGACGAAAAAAGAATTCCGTTGAAGACGGATGAATAAAATAAATGCAAAAGAAATTAATTTTGTGAAGTTTTTTTGACGGAAAACGGATTCCTTCGAAAATGGATGAATAAAATAAATGCAAAAGAAATTGATATTGTGATGTTTTTTGACGGAAAATGGATTCCGTCGAAAATGGATGAGTAAAATAAATGCAAAAGAAATTGATTTTTTGAAGTTTTTTGACGAAAAAAGGATTCCGTCGAAAACGGATGAATAAAATAAATGCAAAAGGAATTGATTTTGTGAAGTTTTTTTGATGGAAAACGGATTCCGTCGAAAATGGATGAAAAAAATAAATGCAAAAGAAATTGATATTGTGAAGTTTTTTGACGGAAAATGGATTTCGTCGAAGATTTTTGACGGAAAATGTATTCGTCGAAAACGGATGAATAAAATAAATGCAAAAGAAATTGATTTTGTGAAGTTTTTCGACGGAAAATGGATTCCGTCGAAAATTGATGAATAAAATAAATTGCAAAAGAAATTCATTTTGCGAAGTTTTTCGACGGAAAACGAATTGCGTCGAAAACGGATGAATAAAATAAATGCAAAAGAAATTGATTTTGTGAAGTTTTTCGACGGAAAATGAATTCCGTCGAAAATGGATGAATAAAATAAATGCAAAAGAAATTGATTTTGTGAAGATTTTCGACAAAAAATGGATTTCGTAGAAGATTTTCCATAAAAAATGGATTCCATCGTGATTTTTCCAAAATGAATTCCGTCGAAAATGGATGAATAAAATAAATGCAAAAGAAATTGATTTTGTGAAGTTTTTTTTAAAACGGATTCCGTCGAAAATGGATGAATAAAATAAATGCAAAAGAAATTGATATTGTGAAGTTTTTTGACGGAAAACGGATTCCGTCGAAAATGGATGAATAAAATAAATGCAAAATAAATTGATTTTGAGAAGTTTTCGACGGAAAATGGATTCCGTCGAAGATTTTTGATGGAAAATGTATTCCGTCAAAAATGGATGAGTAAAATAAATGCAAAAGAATTTGATTTTGTGAAGTTTTTCGACTGAAAATGGATTCCGTCGAAGATTTTTGACGGAAAATGAATTCCGTCGAAAACTGATGAATAAAATAAATGCAAAAGAAATTGATTTTGTGACGTTTTTCGAAGGAAATTGGATTCCGTCGAAGATTTTTGACATAAAACGAATTCCGTCGAAAACGGATGAATAAAATAATGCAAAAAAAATTGATTTTGTGAAAATTTTTTACGGAAATTGGATTCCGTCAAAGATTTTTGACAAAAAATGAATTCCGTCGAAAACGGATGAATAAATTAAATGCAAAAGAAATTGATTTTGTTAAGTTTTTTTGATGGAAAACGGATTCCGTCGAAAAGGATGAATAAAATAAATGCAAAAGAAATTGATATTGTGAAGTTTTTTGATGGAAAATGGATTCCGTCGAAGATTTTTGACGGAAAATGTATTCCGTCGAAAACTGATGAATAAAATAAATGCAAAAGAAATTGATTTTGTGAAGTTTTGCGACGAAAAATGGATTCCATCGAAGATTTTTGACGAAAAATGAATTCCGTCGAAAACTGATTAATAAAATAAATGCAAAAGGAATGGATTTTGTGAAGTTTTTCGACGGAAAATGAAGATTTTTGACGGAAAATGAATTCCGTCGGAAACGGATGAATAAAATAATGCAAAAGAAAATGATTTTGTGAAGTTTTTTTACGGAAAATGGATTCCGTCGAAGATTTTTGACGAAAAACGAATTCCGTCGAAAACAGATGAATAAAATAAATGCAAACGAAATTGATTTTGTGAAGTTTTTTGACAGAAAACGGATTCCGTCGAAAATGGATGAATAAAATAAATGCAAAAGAAATTGATATTGTGAAGTTTTTTGACGGAAAACGGATTGCGTCAAAATGGATGAAAATAAATGCAAAAGAAATTGATTTTTTGAAGTTTTTCGACGGAAAATGGATTCCGTAGAAGATTTTTGATGGAAAATGGATTCCGTCGAAGATTTTTGACGGAAAACGAATTCCGTCAAACATGGATGAATAAAATAAATGCAAAAGAAATTGACTTTGTGAAGTTTTTTGACGGAAAATGGATTCCGTCGAAGATTTTTGACGAAAAACGAATTCCGTCGAAAACGGATGAATAAAATAAATGCGAAAGAAATGGATTTTGTGAAGTTTTTTTGTCAAAAAATGGATTCCGTCGAAAATGGATGAATAAAATACATGCAAAAGAAATTGATATTGTGAAGCTTTTTGATGGAAAACGGATTCCGTCGAAAATGGATGAATAAAATAAATGCAAAAGAAATTGATTTTTTGAATTTTTTCGACGGAAAATGGATTCCGTCGAAGATTTTTGACGGAAAATGTAATCCGTCGAAAATGGATGAACAAAATAAATGCAAAAGAAATTGATTTTGTGAAGTTTTTCGAAGGAAAATGGATTCCGTCGAAAACTGATGAATAAAAAAATGCAAAAGAAATTTATTTTGTGATGTTTTTCGACGAAAAATGGATTCCGTCGAAAACGGATGAATAAAATAAATGCGAAAGAAATTGATTTTGTGAAGTTTTTTTGACAGAAAACGGATTCCGTCGAAAATGGATGAATAAAATAAATGCAAAAGAAATTGATTTTTTGAAGTTTTTCTACTGAAAATGGATTCCGTAGAAGATTTTTGATTCCTTCGAAGATTTTTGACGGAAAATGTATTCCGTCGAAAATGAATGAATAAAATAAATGCAAAAGAAATTGATTTTGTAAGTTTTTCGACGGAAAATGGATTCCTTCGAAGATTTTTGATGGAAAACAGATTTCGTCGAAAATGGATGAATAAAATAATTGCAAAAGAAATTGATTTGGTGTTGTTTTTCGAAGGAAAATGGATTCCTCCGAAAACGGATTAATAAAATAAATGCAAAAGAAATTGATTTTGTGAAGTTTTTTGATGGAAAATGGATTCCGTCGAAGATTTTTGACGGAAAATGTATTCCGTCGAAAACTGATGAATAAAATAATTGAAAAGAAATTGATTTTGTGAAGTTTTGCGACGAAAAATGGATTCCATCGAAGATTTTTGACGGAAAATGAATTCCGTCGAAAACTGATGAATAAAATAAATGCAAAAGGAATGGATTTTGTGAAGTTTTTCGACGGAAAATGGATTCCGTCGAAGATTTTTAACGAAAATCGAATTCCGTCGGAAACGGATGAATAAAATAATGCAAAAGAAAATGATTTTGTGAAGTTTTTTTACGGAAAATGGATTCCGTCGAAGATTTTTGACGAAAAACGAATTCCGTCGAAAACAGATGAATAAAATAAATGCAAACGAAATTGATTTTGTGAAGTTTTTTGACAGAAAACGGATTCCGTCGAAAATGGATGAATAAAATAAATGCAAAAGAAATTGATATTGTGAAGTTTTTTGACGGAAAACGGATTGCGTCAAAATGGATGAAAATAAATGCAAAAGAAATTGATTTTTTGAAGTTTTTCGACGGAAAATGGATTCCGTAGAAGATTTTTGATGGAAAATGGATTCCGTCGAAGATTTTTGACGGAAAACGAATTCCGTCAAACATGGATGAATAAAATAAATGCAAAAGAAATTGACTTTGTGAAGTTTTTTGACGGAAAATGGATTCCGTCGAAGATTTTTGACGAAAAACGAATTCCGTCGAAAACGGATGAATAAAATAAATGCGAAAGAAATGGATTTTGTGAAGTTTTTTTGTCAAAAAATGGATTCCGTCGAAAATGGATGAATAAAATAAATGCAAAAGAAATTGATATTGTGAAGCTTTTTGATGGAAAACGGATTCCGTCGAAAATGGATGAATAAAATAAATGCAAAAGAAATTGATTTTTTGAATTTTTTCGACGGAAAATGGATTCCGTCGAAGATTTTTGACGGAAAATGTAATCCGTCGAAAATGGATGAACAAAATAAATGCAAAAGAAATTGATTTTGTGAAGTTTTTCGAAGGAAAATGGATTCCGTCGAAAACTGATGAATAAAAAAATGCAAAAGAAATTTATTTTGTGAAGTTTTTCGACGAAAAATGGATTCCGTCGAAAACGGATGAATAAAATAAATGCGAAAGAAATTGATTTTGTGAAGTTTTTTTGACAGAAAACGGATTCCGTCGAAAATGGATGAATAAAATAAATGCAAAAGAAATTGATTTTTTGAAGTTTTTCTACTGAAAATGGATTCCGTAGAAGATTTTTGATTCCGTCGAAGATTTTTGACGGAAAATGTATTCCGTCGAAAATGAATGAATAAAATAAATGCAAAAGAAATTGATTTTGTAAGTTTTTCGACGGAAAATGGATTCCTTCGAAGATTTTTGATGGAAAACAGATTTCGTCGAAAATGGATGAATAAAATAATTGCAAAAGAAATTGATTTGGTGTTGTTTTTCGAAGGAAAATGGATTCCTCCGAAAACGGATTAATAAAATAAATGCAAAAGAAATTGATTTTGTGAAGTTTTTCAACGAAAAAGGAAATCCGTCGAAGATTTTTGACGCTAAACGAATTCCATCGAAAATGGATGAATAAAATAAATTGAAAAAGGAATTGATTTGTAAAGTTTTTCGAAGGAAAACGGATTCCGTCGAAAACTGATGAATAAAATAAATGAAACAGAAAATGATTTTGTGAAGTGTTCAACAGAAAATGGATTTCGTCGAAGATTTTTGATGGAAAATGTATTCCGTCGAAAATGGATGAGTAAAATAAATGCAAAAGATTTTGATTTTATGAAGTTTTTCGACAGAAAATGGATTCCGTCGAAGATTTTTGACAGAAAATGAATTCCTTCGAAAATTGATGAATAAAATAAATGCAAAAGAAATTGATTTTGTGAACTTTTTCGACGAAAAATGGATTCCATCGAAGATTTTTGACGGAAAATGAATTCCGTCGAAAATGGATGAATAAAATAAATGCAAAAGAAATTGATTTTGTGAAGTTTTTTGACGTAAAATGGATTCCGTCGAAGATTTTTGACGAAAAAAGAATTCCGTTGAAGACGGATGAATAAAATAAATGCAAAAGAAATTAATTTTGTGAAGTTTTTTTGACGGAAAACGGATTCCTTCGAAAATGGATGAATAAAATAAATGCAAAAGAAATTGATATTTTGATGTTTTTTGACGGAAAATGGATTCCGTCGAAAATGGATGAGTAAAATAAATGCAAAAGAAATTGATTTTTTGAAGTTTTTTGACGAAAAAAGGATTCCGTCGAAAACGGATGAATAAAATAAATGCAAAAGGAATTGATTTTGTGAAGTTTTTTTGATGGAAAACGGATTCCGTCGAAAATGGATGAAAAAAATAAAAGCAAAAGAAATTGATATTGTGAAGTTTTTTGACGGAAAATGGATTCCGTCGAAGATTTTTGACGGAAAATGTATTCGTCGAAAACGGATGAATAAAATAAATGCAAAAGAAATTGATTTTGTGAAGTTTTTCGACGGAAAATGGATTCCGTCGAAAATTGATGAATAAAATAAATTGCAAAAGAAATTCATTTTGCGAAGTTTTTCGACGGAAAACGAATTGCGTCGAAAACGGATGAATAAAATAAATGCAAAAGAAATTGATTTTGTGAAGTTTTTCGACGGAAAATGAATTCCGTCGAAAATGGATGAATAAAATAAATGCAAAAGAAATTGATTTTGTGAAGATTTTCGACAAAAAATGGATTCCGTAGAAGATTTTCCATGAAAAATGGATTCCATCGATGATTTTTGACGGAAAGTGAATTCCGTCGAAAACGGATGAATAAAATAAATGCAAAAGAAATTGATTTTGTGTAGTTTTTTTTAAGGAAACCAGATTCCGTCGAAAATGGATGAATAAAATAAATGCAAAAGAAATTGATATTGTGAAGTTTTTTGACGGAAAACGGATTCCGTCGAAAATGGATGAATAAAATAAATGCAAAATAAATTGATTTTGGGAAGTTTTCGACGGAAAATGGATTCCGTCGAAGATTTTTGATGGAAAATGTATTCCGTCAAAAATGGATGAGTAAAATAAATGCAAAAGAATTTGATTTTGTGAAGTTTTTCGACGGAAAATGGATTCCGTCGAAGATTTTGACGGAAAATGAATTCCGTCGAAAACTGATGAATAAAATAAATGCAAAAGAAATTGATTTTGTGACGTTTTTCGAAGGAAATTGGATTCCGTCGAAGATTTTTGACATAAAACGAATTCCGTCGAAAACGGATGAATAAAATAATGCAAAAAAAATTGATTTTGTGAAATTTTTTTACGGAAATTGGATTCCGTCAAAGATTTTTGACAAAAAATGAATTCCGTCGAAAACGGAATAAATTAAATGCAAAAGAAATTGATTTTGTTAAGTTTTTTTGATGGAAAACGGATTCCGTCGAAAAGGATGAATAAAATAAATGCAAAAGAAATTGATATTGTGAAGTTTTTTGATGGAAAATGGATTCCGTCGAAGATTTTTGACGGAAAATGTATTCCGTCGAAAACTGATGAATAAAATAAATGCAAAAGAAATTGATTTTGTGAAGTTTTGCGACGAAAAATGGATTCCGTCGAAGATTTTTGACGGAAAAAGAATTCTGTCGAAAACTGATGAATAAAATAAATGCAAAAGGAATGGATTTTGTGAAGTTTTTCGACGGAAAATGGATTCCGTCGAAGATTTTTGACGAAAATCGAATTCCGTCGGAAACGGATGAATAAAATAATGCAAAAGAAAATGATTTTGTGAAGTTTTTTTACGGAAAATGGATTCCGTCGAAGATTTTTGACGAAAAACGAATTCCGTCGAAAACGGATGAATAAAATAAATGCAAACGAAATTGATTTTGTGAAGTTTTTTGACAGAAAACGGATTCCGTCGAAAATGGATGAATAAAATAAATGCAAAAGAAATTGATATTGTGAAGTTTTTTGACGGAAAACGGATTGCGTCAAAATGGATGAACATAAATGCAAAAGAAATTGATTTTTTGAAGTTTTTCGACGGAAAATGGATTCCGTAGAAGATTTTTGATGGAAAATGGATTCCGTCGAAGATTTTTGACGGAAAACGAATTCCGTCAAACATGGATGAATAAAATAAACGCAAAAGAAATTGACTTTGTGAAGTTTTTTGACGGAAAATGGATTCCGTCGAAGATTTTTGACGAAAAACGAATTCCGTCGAAAACGGATGAATAAAATAAATGCGAAAGAAATGGATTTTGTGAAGTTTTTTTGTCAAAAAATGGATTCCGTCGAAAATGGATGAATAAAATAAATGCAAAAGAAATTGATATTGTGAAGCTTTTTGATGGAAAACGGATTCCGTCGAAAATGGATGAATAAAATAAATGCAAAAGAAATTGATTTTTTGAATTTTTTCGACGGAAAATGGATTCCGTCGAAGATTTTTGACGAAAAATGTAATCCGTCGAAAATGGATGAACAAAATAAATGCAAAAGAAATTGATTTTGTGAAGTTTTTCGAAGGAAAATGGATTCCGTCGAAAACTGATGAATAAAAAAAATGCAAAAGAAATGTATTTTGTGAAGTTTTTCGACGAAAAATGGATTCCGTCGAAAACGGATGAATAAAATAAATGCGAAAGAAATTGATTTTGTGAAGTTTTTTTGACAGAAAACGGATTCCGTCGAAAATGGATGAATAAAATAAATGCAAAAGAAATTGATTTTTTGAAATTTTTCTACTGAAAATGGATTCCGTAGAAGATTTTTGATTCCTTCGAAGATTTTTGACGGAAAATGTATTCCGTCGAAAATGAATGAATAAAATAAATGCAAAAGAAATTGATTTTGTATGTTTTTCGACGGAAAATGGATTCCTTCGAAGATTTTTGATGGAAAACAGATTTCGTCGAAAATGGATGAATAAAATAATTGCAAAAGAAATTGATTTGGTGTTGTTTTTCGAAGGAAAATGGATTCCTCCGAAAACGGATGAATAAAATAAATGCAAAAGAAATTGATTTTGTGAAGTTTTTCAACGAAAAAGGAAATCCGTCGAAGATTTTTGACGCTAAACGAATTCCATCGAAATTGGATGAATAAAATAAATTGAAAAAGGAATTGATTTTGTAAAGTTTTTCAAAGGAAAACGGATTCCGTCGAAAACTGATGAATAAAATAAATGAAACAGAAAATGATTTTGTGAAGTTGTAACGCCCTCCCTTGTATGCATCCAAGAGAGTCGTTTGCTAAGCGGAATTAGAGTCGTTAACGTCACATGAGCTAACAAAGCAGTATACACATCCGTATAAAATTTTCAGCACTTAAATTCTTTTCACAAAGGTTTTCCAAAATAGCCATTGTTCATAAAAGTTCAAGCTAACATAATTATGATAAAGACTACAGTTATCCAAAAGTACCAAAATATTAATCATTACAGTTATCCATTTAAACAAACAGCAACACTGATAATCCACGCATCAGCAATCAACAGCAAAATATTACTCCTTCAAATGCTCTTGCGTCCTCCTGCCATTTTGGAAAAATAGCAGCCCCGAAGGGGTGAGAATAATCCCAGTAGTGTGGCAATAAAACCAATAATATAACAGTATTAACTAGGCACAAAATCATAAACAGTCACTTCAACATATCCTTGTTCCTTTTCCTTTACATATTTATCATATTCATGTATTGCGTATATAACGCCTTTCCTTTGCGCTTTTAGCACCGTCGTGCGCGCACTTCACAGTGGAATCAAATATACCCTTGGCACCTGAGCTCCATATGGATTCCAACTGTGGGCCTATGCGGACTGATGCCAAGTGTCCCATACCCCGGTACCTTGGGGATGCCTATATGATGCTTGCTCAAACACATGGTCCTGTACATAACTATTCTATACAAGGCCTATATGATCTTGATACATGTATGTCATGCTATGCTTTCACACACAAGGCGTAAAAATGCGGTATGATGTAAGATGCATGCTTATATACCTTTCATATGCGTTATGCTGCCACATAACGTCTTTACCTCATAGTCATATAGCCATCACGGCACATTTTTGGCAGTTTCCTTTCATTATAATGGAACATAATATTTTTACGGCATATGGAGCATCATGTCATAATTCTATACCAGTAGTCAATAGTCACATTAGGCATCATCGCCTGACACTTACCTTTGCGTGCCTTAAATATTACCAAACAGCAGCGAAGTATCTCACTTCTTAAGCGCACCTAAATCAATTACAACTAATCATTTACAGTGGCTATTTACAGCAGCAAAACAGTGAGCATACAGCAGTGTTTACAGCAGCAAAACAGTGAGCATACAGCAGTGTTTACAGCAGCAAAATAGTGACGTTTAAAACAGAAACAGTGGCATTTTTAAAACAGAAACAGTGGCATTTTGAACTTCTTCCAAAACAGTGGCATAAATCTTGGTTTTTGGCTATTGAAACAGTGGCATATTATGGATTAAAACAGTGGCATTTTATGCATACAAACAGTGGCATAAATCTTGGTTTTTGGACATTGAAACAGTGGCATATTATGGATTAAAACAGTGGCATTTTATGCATACAAACAGTGGCATAGAAGGACTAAAACAGTGGCATTTTATGCATGAAAACAATGGCATATGATGACTAAAACAGTGGCACATTATGCATAAAAACAGTGGCATATGATGACTTAAAACAGTGGCCTTTTATGCATAAAAACAGTGGCATTTTAAGCATGGAAACAATGACATTTCATGACTAAAACAGTGGCATTTTATGCATAAAAACAGTGGCATATTATGCATAAAACAGTGGCATATGATGACTAAAACAGTGGCACATTATGCATAAAAACAGTGGCATATGATGACTTAAAACAGTGGCCTTTTATGCATAAAAACAGTGGCATTTTAAGCATGGAAACAGTGACATTTCATGACTAAAACAGTGGCATTTTATGCATAGAAACAGTGGCATTTGATGAGTAAAACAGTGGCATTTCATGCATAAAAACAGTGGCTTAAGGAGCACTAAAACAGTGACATATATGTGCAGAAACAGTGGCATGTAATGTGCAGAAACAGTGGCATATATGTGCAGAAACAGTGGCATGTAAGGTGCAGAAACAGTGGCATGTAAGTGTGATCTTGAGGGACCGAGACAGTGAGCCTTTTATCATCAAAACAGTGGCACATACTTAGGGAAACAGTGGCATATTTCTCTTTAAAACAGTGGCCTAATCATACAAAACAGTGGCATACAAATCATAAAAATCATGAGACTTTTACTCTACAACTCTTGCATACAAATCATCATAAAATGGCTCCATACTTATACTTCAATCATGCTCAACCAAGGATCCAAAGCAACACATATACAAGGAGACATTCAAGCATACATACATGGCTACACTAAGAAAGAGTTCAAAGTTCAAGGCCTACCTCTTGAAGCACACACTTCACCACACCCTTCTAGCTCTACTTCACAACAAGTCCTCTCTTCCTAGGAGGTCCTATGCGCATGAATGGTGAGGGGGACACCTTAGGACAGCTTCCAAGTAAGAGGAACAAAGCTGGACAGTGAGAGGAAAGGAGGAGAAACTCACACTCCACTAGTGTCAAGGCCACGGTTTTAAGGTGAGGGAAGGAGGGAGTTGGCTTGGTGTTTCTTCCTCCTAAGGTTCTTGCAATGCTTAGCTAGAGTGTGAGGGAGAGGGGAGAGGAGTTGGCTGCACAATCACATGTGGCCAGCCCCTTCCTATGCGCAAATTTAAAGAGAGAGTGAGGAGAAGTTGCTATGATTATCCATCATGAAAAATTCTGATTACTTGAGGGGATGGGGCTGCATACAAGGCTGAATCAAGCAAAGGGTTTGCTTCTAACTTACTCTATTTACATGCAAGGAGTGGGGAGTGATATGTTCAGATTTGGTGGCTGTCCTAAGTCAGAAAATTTTCTGCATCATTGACCAATTTATGCGCAAAAATGGAGTGGAGGAGGTGCATCATGAGTACATGTAAAAGCTTTGCTAAGTCAACAAGGAAAACAACTATGTGGCAGCCCAAAAATCTGCACTTAGGCAGCCTTGGTGCGCAATGATGAGGGGGAAAGAGGTGCATCAAGAGTGCAGTTTTGTGACAGCCCAAATTCAGATTTTGGAGCTGCACAAAATGATGAAAATGCAGCCAAAAATCCTCTTATGATGCATGTGAAAACAAGGCAGGTTTGGCTCATGATGGGCTGCAAAAGCTTGCCAAAAATCTGCACAATGCAGTGTCATGATGGAAGTGCAAGAGGGTTCTCCAAGTCAACAAGTTAGGCAGTTTTGTGACACAAGAAAAATCTGCACCAAGGTCCCTCCATGTGCGCCTAAAAGGGGAAATATGCAGCCTAAAATCATGCTCAAAGGTCCATGTGTCTTCCATGCAATGAGGTTTAAATCAAGTGATGCAAAAGTCAAGGTGAGGTGGCGGTCAACAATAAGGAAATTGGCAGATTTATCTAAGTATTTTCCACCTACTTATGCGCATGAATAAGAAGGAATTTACATCAAGCCATGTGAAGGTGCCTTGGTGAACAAACAACCTTGTTGGACAAGGCTTAGGGGAGGTAAAAGTGGGTCCAACATTGGGCTGAACTAGCTAGGTCCAAAAGCCATCCTTGGGCCATTGGCCACACACCAAAAGTCCAATCACACAAGTCCAATATTAACTAGTCCACACACACACACTAGCCCACATCCAAACACTAATGCCTTCTAACACACACTCACATTACTCATAAGATTAAATTCACATGTCTACATATGTATCTTCCTAAGATTTAATTTAATAAGCTACCTTAGTCTTATCCAAGGGATAAAGGTCATACAATTCACAAGCCATCACACATAACTATAAATCCGAAATCTAGACATATAGTACTTATGTATTCTACTAATTATGTGGGGTGTTACACTCTCCCCACCAAATAGGGATTTTGTCCGCAAAATAAACTTACTTAAGAGCTAAACAGTTCTGGGTAGCGTTTCTGAATGTCGTCCTCGCGCTCCCAAGTGGCTTCAGCTGTCGATTTGTTGTTCCATAATACCTTCACCAACGGAATCTCTTTAGAACGGAGTCGCTTGACAGATCTTTCAAGAATTTGGAATGGTTGTACTTGATAAGTCAGATTTTCCTTTAGTTCCACTTCTTCCGGCTGTAACACGTGAGATGGATCAGAGAGATACCTCCGTAGCTGAGACACATGAAATACATTGTGAATTCCTGACAGATTGGGTGGTAAAGCCAACCGATATGCAGACTCTCCAATCCGGTCCATAATCAGATACGGTCCTAAGTACCGTGGACTTAACTTCTTTACTCCCATTCTCCTTCCGAGTCCCGAAGTAGGGGTGATTCTCAAGAACACATGATCTCCGACTTCGAAAGATAGAGGCTTATGACGCTTGTCGTAATAACTCTTTTGTCTGGCCTGAGCCCTCTGCATATTCTCCCGAATCTTCTTTACTTGTTCGGATGTTTCTTGAATTAGATCAGGTCCTAACATACTTCGCTCTCCCACTTCAGCCTAACATAAAGGGGATCTGCATTTTCTCCCATACAAAGCTTCATACGGTGCCATCTGAATGCTGGAGTGGTAACTGTTGTTGTAAGCGAACTCAATCAAAGAAAGATAACTATCCCAGCTGCCTCCTAACTCCAAAACACGCGCTCGCAACATGTCCTCTAAGGCTTGAATGGTGCGTTCCGTCTGGCCATCGGTCTGCGGATGATAAGCAGTACTCAACCTTAATTGGGTCCCTAATGCTCTTTGAAAAGATTCCCAGAACTTAGATGTAAACTTGGGATCACGATCACTGACAATACTCGTAGGAACTCCGTGCAGCTTCACAATCTCTTGCAGATAAATTCTCGCAAGCCTCTCTGTATCATACGTGGTTCTAACACGCAGAGAAAATGAGCTGACTTCGTTAAACGATCAACAATCACCCAGATAGAATCATATCCTTCTCGCGTCCGAGGAAGTCCAACTACAAAATCCATCGAAATACTGTCCCACTTCCATTCGGGAATCTCCAAAGGTTGAAGGAGTCCCGACGGTCTCTAATGTTCGTACTTCACCTTCTGACAAGTTAAGCACCGAGATACATACTCCGCAATCTCCCGCTTCATACCCGGCCACCAAAACGAGGTCTTCAAATCATGGTACATCTTCGTGGATCCAGGATGAACTGCATACTTACCCTTGTGAGCCTCCTGTAAAACTTCTTGTTTCAACTCTTCATTCGGCACAACCAGCCGTCCTTGGAATCTCCAAACATCATTCTCGTCCTTTACAACATCTTGGTTGCCAACCAAATCACGGACTAACTCTTCATCTTTCTGAGCCTCCTTAATTCTACTGATCAATTCATTCTCCACCTTTATATTTCCCAATCTTATGCTACTTCCTCTCTCGTCTACCGATAAGTTCAAGTCTCGAAAGGCCTCAAACAACTTCAATTCTTCCATCATCAGATTTGCAGTGTGTAGTTTCTTCCTACTCAGGGCGTCAGCTACCACGTTTGCCTTTCCCGGGTGGTATTTAAGTTCAAAATCGTAGTCCTTCAGAAATTCCATCCACCGACGTTGCCGCATATTCAGCTCCTTCTGGTCGAACAAGTACTTCAAACTCTTATGGTCGCTGAATACGTCAAACTGCGAACCATACAAGTGGTGCCTCCAGATTTTAAGTGCGAACACTATAGCTGCTAACTCCAAATCGTGCGTAGGATAATTTTCTTCGTGAGGCTTCAGTTGTCGAGATGCATAAGCTACCGCCATACGATCCTGCATCAACACGCATCAAAGTCCTTTCAGCGACGCATCGCAGTATACTTCGAACCTTCGAGTAGGATCCGGAATCGTGAGTACGGGAGCACTCGTCAATCTACTCTTTAGCTCCAAGAAACATTCTTCACAAGCTTCAGTCCACTCAAAAGGCTTGTCCTCCGCGTGAGACGGGTGAGCGGGTTGCACAATCTGAGAGAAATTCTGGATGAACCTTCGATAGTATTCCAACAACATCCTACAAAACTGCTTACTTCGGTGACAGACTTGGGTCGTTCCCAATTCATGACAGCTTCAACTTTGCTGGGGTCCACCGCGATACCTTCTGATGAAATGACATAGCAGAAAACTGGACCTCTTAGCAAATTTCGCACTTCGACCATTTCGCGTACAACTGCTTCTCTTCAAGATTTCAAGACAATCCTACAATGTACAGCAGTAGGTTTCTTCATTAGCTGAGTAGATCAGATATCGTCAATAAACACAATAACAAACTGGTCAAGAAAGGGGCGGATGCGGTTCATGGCCTTGAATACCGCTGGAGCATTCGTAAGTCCGAATGGGATAAACCTGGGTGCTTCGTAGTGCACAATAACGAGTCCTAAAAGCGACTTTGAATATGGCCTGCCGGTTTGACCCGGATCTGATGGTATCCCGATCGTAAGTCTTATTCTTGGAAAAGATCTGGCTCCTCAGCTGGTTGATCAAATCGTCGATCCTTCGTCACGATTCTATTCTTCACCGTTACTTTGTTCAGCTGGCGGTAATCTACACACAGACGTAAACTTCCATCCTGTTCTTTAATATTGAGATAACTCTAAGCCTACCCCATGAGGAGAGGTGCTCAACCTTGATGAATTCCTAAGCCAAAAGCTCCTTCTATCTGTTCTTCAACTCGCGCAGTTCCAAAGGTGCCATGCGATACGGGCGATGGAGATTGGTCTCAAAACTCTGAGGAACAAGTTCG
>JAVKPL010007862.1:0-31408 GCA_032173675.1 Gastrolobium villosum | reverse complement strand
CTCTTGAACTTCAGTAATGAGGAAGAACTCTATCTGATGGACCTTGATGGAAAAGATGGGATTGACAGAGTCTTTATGATGGTCTGAGTTCACTTTTCTCAATTCTTCCAAATGGTGTTAGTCCAGATCAGATACCTGAACAGGCTGAAACAAGTAATGTAGTCACCTCACAGGCACATGTTACAAATCAGTCAGTTTCATGTCATGCAGAAGTAGATGACAATCCAGGGTTGCACTCTAGTAGTGTACAAGTTCTCACAAAAATACATTTTCCAAATGCCATGTTCTGTCTCAGCTAAAGACCCCTCTCTCCCGAACTAATTAATGGAGTTATTTGCTGTATATTAAACACTGAGGACCCAGAAGTTCCATCCAATGATGACCATGTTTTCCTACCCTTTGATGTGCCTCCTTCAACATTTTCCTTTTATCTTAAATCAACTTTTAAAGAATCCAACAAACCAATTAGTCACATCTAGGATTATGGATTCAGTAACCATAGAGCTAATGAAAGAGATAAATTGTTGATGCATGTAGAACAGAAAAGCACGTAGAATCTCATGCATCTTCTCAGATGATGGGATCTCCTTGCTTCCCAGGACCTGTGGATGATTTTAAGGTAAAATGTAAGTTACCAATAGTCATGCATCACACAGGGAATTGTACAGTCAGTGGTGGCTTTGGTGAAAATAATACAGTAAACACAACCAATGCTCTTATGCATGCAAATCCCAAGGAAGAGGCTAGCAATGTTGGCTTGGTAAAGCATCTAAGCAATCATGTGACAAATTCTTTTCATAGAACCAGCCCTTGGTTCTAATGATTTCAAAAATCATCCTCAAACTAATGGCTTTAACATAAAACTGGAAGCAAGAATGTAGCCTTGCCACTTCAAGATCATCAGTTGCAACATGCTGAAGCAGGATCCTCTGATGTTCTTGAGTCAGAGCTGGTGGATGAGGAAGAACAATATATAGAGAGTGATGATGATGTTCCTTATTATTCTGACATAGAGGCAATGGTAAGGCTTGTTGCATTGAACTTCTCAGTCAACAGTTAGCTTTACCTTATTCATAACTGTTGCTATTCTTTCTTCCCTCCTACAGGTACTTGAGATGGACTTGGATCCTGATGATCAGGTTTTGGATTATAATGAGGAAGGTATTATGCCGACATGAATCTTGATAATTTTTTCTTGCTGTGTGTTATTTGTCATCCTTTTTTTTTCATTTATTGGAGAAGAGATACCTAGTATGAATTAATGACCCAACCAAATAGCATTCTATTTCTTGTTGATTTTTGGATGCTGCCTCATGGTATGGAGAGTTTTTTTAGGCGTTTTTTGAATTCCAAAAGGTTGCAAAATTTTAATGCTTTTTCCAGTGATTTTCAGTTATTAGGTAAAACTCCAGAAGCTTTATTATAGTACAACTTACATGCTGTTATGTTATTGTCATAGTTAAAAGATGCATATGTTTCGTTATGGTCCAGTTTTGGCATTGGGGTGGGTTTTGACTTGTGCTTTGTGGATCAGACTTCATCATATTTTATGTGCGATCGTGGATTCTGCTAGTCAGTTGCTTAATATATGGATTTTGTGGAATATTTACCAAATATACGCATAGCATCTACATGCTTTTGTGTGCGTGTGTATGGTTGCCTTGATCAACTTATATCCATCAAACATGGTTGTTCAACTCGTTTATTATTTTGATGACATTCTTTATATTAAATACATCTAAGATCAATGATATCATATTAATCTTCATTGTTCCTTCCACTGTATTTTCTTTTATTATAGTCTGACAATATATATTCTTGTTGCTATTTAGTATCAAGATGTAAAGAACCACTTCAACCCAAAACCTTAAGGTGTTGGGTGTGGGTCTTTTTAATTGTTTATATTATTCTCTAACAAGAGATCAACATGAGGAAACTACGCAAGCTATCATAAGGCTGGAACAGGGTGCTCATTCTTGTTTGCAGAAAGCCATTTGCTTCACATGGATCATGGATTCTGCGAGTCAGTTGTTTAATATATGAAATTTGTGGAATATTTACCAAATATGTGCATAGTGTTTGCATGCCTTTGTTTGTGTGTGTATAGTTGCCTTGATCAACATATCCAATAAATATGCTTGTTTAACTCATTTATTATTTTAATTACATTCTTTTGTGCTAAATACATCTAAGATCGATGATTTCATATTAATCTTCATCGTAAATCTGCTATCCTATTTTCTTTTATTATATTCTGACATTATATATTCTGATTACTTTTTAGTATCAAGGGATGAACATGAGCAAACTGCACGAGGTATCCCAAGATTAGAACAGGGTGTTCATTCTTGTATGCGGAGAGGCATTGCTTCACATGGAGCATTTGCCGTTTTATATGATCGCCACTCAAGGCATTATATTAAGAAACCTGAGGTATTTGAGCACATAAACTCCTTATTGATCTATTTATCATCCGAGAGTTCTTTTCCTTTGATTCTTTTTCGAATATTTAAAGCATAACAAGCACATGTTATTTTGTGTAATAACTTTGCTACCGCTAAAAATCTCACATGCATATTGTGTGTGTGTGTGTGTATATATATATATATATAGGTACGGTACACACAAATATATTTGGTTGTTTTTTTATTTCGATTGTGTTTCTGACTGGAGGCAGAGTGATCTATATAGCGTAGTAGTTAATTGCGCCGCGAGCCGCGCCGTATGGGCGTTACGGTGCCTCGCCGCAAGAAATCGCGCCACGCCGCACCGGAATGCAATAGCGGTCATTGCTATCACATTTGTGGCCAAATCGTGGCCATATTGCTATCTTAAGGCTAAATGTCAATTTTGTCCTAAATTTAAATGTGTAACAAATTTTTTAAAGGTTTTTTAGTCGATCTGCGTTTCTCTCTTTCACTTCTGCTATCTCTGCCTTAAAAAATGTTTCTTTTTGTCATTATTTGTGTCATATATCTATTCCGCTATTTCCGCAACCCGCTATAGTGTTTTTCGGGGTTGGCCGCGACATGCCGTTATCCGCATTTGATAACATTGATCTATAGTTGTGCTTATGGTTTGATTTATGACAAGAACAATCATGGAAGTAGTAGTTGGGCAGACCTGTTCTGCAATTATAAAGCATAAATGTGCTCTGGAAACTGCCTCACTTGGAAATATGCTTTTTTTTTTGTTTTTATATTTGAAAGGGTAAAGATTTTCTGTGATGTGTGATAGAATCTAACTGAAATTGATGGTACAAATTAATTTAAGACATTTGACAATGCTTTTAAGGATGGATTCATTCGTCCTGCAGGTTTTACTTGGACGGGCAACAGAAGGTGTTCCCGTAGATATTGACTTGGGAAGAGGAGGAATATCCCGACGTCAGGTTAGTTATATTTCCCAACTTTGACTTAAATGTTCATGTCACAGCAACTTTTTTGCTGTATTTTCATGGATTCCGATAAAGACATGCATAATCTACTTCTCATTTTCAAATTTGAACGACACAGTGTTCCCATAAAGAAATCAGTTATATTGTTCTAATCACCTCAATATGCTTTATAAAATACTTCAATGGTAAAGTAACTCTTTACTCGGTCTTACTCATGGGATCACATTGATCGGACCTAAAACGGCCTTTTTCTCCAAAATTTAGCTTCAAAGAGAAGTCAATTTCTTGTTAAGAATCTTTTGGAGCAAGAATTATGAATAGATACTATTTATAATAGTGTATGAAGGTGCTCAAATGCATCAGGGTTATTCATCTGATCATAGGGTCAAAGTTTCTATCTGTTGCGTGCGTACTGTAATGACCATTCTACTTAAAATGTTAGGCTGATATACTATAAATTCAAATGTTAGGAAGTTTTTATTATAATTTTTTTAATTTGTAGTTTGTGACATTATAAATTGGGATTGTATACGTCTAGGTATTGTCTTCACCACCAAATACAAGTTGACTTCAACATATTAATTATGCTTTCCCCTTGCTAACTTTTAGGCAATTATAAAGATGGATAAAGATGGATCTTTCTACATTAAAAACTTGGGCAAGAGTTCAATCCTGGTAAATAACAATGTAGTGCACACTGGTCAATGTCAAAGACTACATTGCAATTGTCTGATTGAGGTATGGTCCTATAGCTCTCCTTTCAAATTTGATTGATTAGCACAACTGGCCTCATTGTGAATTATCTGATAGGAAGTGATTGTTTTCTTTTAAAAACAATGGAGACTAGCTCCCTACAGGACACTAAAAAGTGCAGAAACTAAAAGATAAATCATAAATCTAGAGTTTCGCAGAAGCACGCAACCTCTAGCCCAAACCCATTCCATTTTACCGCTCAATTCATGTATAGTAAGAATTTAAGGAGGAGGATTTTGGGGGAGAGAAGATACGAGTGAGATTTGGTAATTTTTTTATGCATGCCTTATGTGTCCAGTGAGCTATCAATATCGTAATTTGTATTAAAAACTAATACCCTTAGGATAACTACTGATAATATAATGTAGCTAATTTTAAACAACTATGAAAAGGATAAACTATTCTAATAATTGTGGGCCCTTTTGGAAGGACTTTTGAAAAAAAAGACTTTTTATGCCTTGCTTATTTTAGGACTTTTTTCAAAAACTAAAGCTATTTTGCATTTGGGTGTAGGACTTGAAAAACACTTTTAACTAAATATATTATTTGAATGTTAAAATTATAAAGCATTTTTTATGTATAAAATTACTAAAATGGACATATTACTAAAATGGACATGTGAAATGTGAAAACAAATCAAGTGAGCAAATTTGGTAGTGGCGGAAGCGGTGGTGGTGGGTTGTGGTGGAGTGATGGCGGCGACAGTGGTGGTATGTGTGGTGGTTGGGTTGGGTGGTAGTGATAGAGGTGGATGTGATGGCAGCGACGACGATGTAATGGTAGTGGTGGTTGCGACGACGACAATGATGGTATGTGTGGTGGCTGGGTGGTAGTGACAGTGGTGGTAGCAATGATGATGTGGTAATAATGGTGAGGTGTGGTGGTGGTAGCGGCGGAGGTGACATTGGTTGGGGTTGGGGTTGAGGTTGTGGCGGCAGTGGCAATGGTGGAAGAGGAGGTGGTGGGGATGACGGTGGGGGAAGATAGATTGGTTGGGGTAAATTTGGATTTTAAAAAATATAATTGGCCTTTCACTTCTGTTTTTTTAGAAGCCATAAATTTTAGCTTCGAGAAAAGAACAGGTTTTTTGGCTCTTTTTTTAACTTAAAAAAAAAAAAATAGATATCCAAACATTCGTTTGTAACCAGAAGGACTTCTTTTTTGAAAAAAAGAAACAGCTTTTAAAGAAAAAAAACTCATCCATAAAGGCTTTAACTAGGATATGGATAAATTTGTGACATAACATTCCCTTCCTCAGGAAGACACGACTTGTCCTCAAATTGAGACGTGGCCTGAGTATGGGTCCGGTGCTACAGGCTCGGGCGGTAGTGAGTAGTGCTTTGTGTTGCAAAGACCCTCCAAATATAAAAGGGTTGGGCAGCTTTTGTATCAATTCCCGTTGACAAATTTCTCGTCGCCATTGAAGGATAGTCCTTTTGCAACTATGGATAAGACAATGTAACTAATTTTAAACACAACTAAAGTAAAGATAAACTAATCTATTAACTAACAATTTGGATATGAATAAACTTCTGTACGACATAATGTCTGCCTTGCACTTTCTATCGTTCCCTCTTATATTTCCATTTCTCCCCAACTGAATTCCCACCTCTCACTATTCGGTACCGGCTCAGCATTCGGTTAGGCTTTAAATTTATTCCTATTCTGTCCTCGTTAGCCTTGTGTGTTTACTGTTTATCCTTTTACTTCACATCCCCTTCCTTGATGCATACAACTCAACAATAGGGGTCTATCATTATCATTTCATACCAAGTAAATCAGATATGATTGGGTGCCATTACCATTTACTAAAATATGAAGATGCTATCTTAGCATGTCATAACATTGAGCCTTAGATTATGAATTTAACTTGCGTATCCTATTGGTTTCTGCAATTGGCATTACAGCATCTTTATTTTTTTTATGTAGTAGGCAAATGTAAGGGTTTCACGGAATTTAATTTTGGAGTTGATGTATGCTGGATAGTGTTTATTATCCTTGCTAACGCTTTTTCCTATTTGTCAGTGGAGTTAGTTAAGTAACTTCCTACTTCAATTTGACCAGATATCCTTACGAGCTGTTTGGTAGAAGGAAAAAATTTAAATTCCAAGAAAACTTACATTGGGAATCCTAGTTACCCACGTTTGGTACAATGATTCTTAAATTCTTTTGGGAAAATGATATTCTTGGGAATTAGAATTGTGAATAAGAATTTCATGAAATAATACCACAAGGTAGATGGTATTCTTGGATTCCCACCTGATGGGAATTTTTTTACATAATTTATAGGACATAAATAACCCTGCTTTAATATTTTTATGACTAAAATGCCCTCTCTTGTTAAAACCTTAGCCGTGATACTCAGCTTTACAAAATCGTGGGTTTCTCTCTTCCTTTTCACGACGCTTTTTATCGGGTTCCTCTTTGCTTTACGACGCTTTGCTCCGGTGACTCTTTTGTGGCATATCAGAATTTTCTTCCAAAATTAATCAAATGTTAGTTTTGTAAAATCAGTCGACATTTCCATGAATCACCGACAATCAACTAAACATAGAATTAGGAAACTTGAGCTAATATTCATGGGAATATTTTGGCTTACCAAATAGCTTTTTCGTAACATTTATGGGAAATTCACTTTCCTAGCATATTTCCAAGAATCATGATTCCTCATAACAAAAAAAGTTCTCTGCAAAACGCGCCCGGGGCTGTTGGCTGTGTGTATGACTTACAAGATGTCATTTAAATTACTTGTATTAATAGGAAATGTGAATCCTTTGTTGAGTTTATATAGTTTTCTCCCTACAAGTTTGAAATAAAATATAAATGGTTTATTTTGCAGTCGAGGGGCATGCCATTATGCTTGCGAACGCTTTTTCCTATTTGTTAGTGGAGTTAAGTAGCTTCCTACTTTTCACCAAAAAAAAAAGTAGCTTCCTACTTCAATTTCATCAGATATCCTTTAACAGGGATATAAAAACATGACATTATAAGAATGACACATGTTACAGAATTTCATCAAAAAAAAGTAGCTTCCTACTTCAATCTCATCCCTGCTTTTTTGTAGCAAGTCTGTTTTGGTTTATAAAATGATTGAATTTATAAACTGGATATAGAATTTCATTGTACAAACTGAATATTGAAGTGGAATTTGTTGTAATTGACTACCTTTTTTTTTGGGGAAGGATGGGGTGGCTGTGTATAACTAACAAGATGTCATTTAGATTACTTGTATTAATAGGAAATGTGATTTCTTGGTTGAGTTTCTGTAGTTAACTCCACACAAGTCTGAAATAAATTATGAATGGTTTATTTTTGCAGTTGAGGGGCATGCCATTCATATTTGAGACAAATCAAAGTCGTGTGAACCAGTACCTGAATCATTTTACTCACAACTCGCAGACCTGTTAATGTCAGTTGTAAATGATAGCAAGAGGTCCACTAACACAGAAGGTGCTTATTTTTACTGCACTTTTCTGATTTTTGGTAAGGAGTGACTGCTGTCGTATGTCACCGCCCTTAGTGGTGGACTTGTGTTTCCCTGGAATGGACTTCTTGCCCACGAAGTAGATAATTCCTCAACCTAAATTTTTTGTAATATGGCTAACTATCCCAACCTTGAAAATGCTTGTTGTCAAGCCATTTGACGAATCTGAATCTCATTACTGCCCTGCATGTCGTAAGTTCAGGATGAATACTCTTTGAAACAGCGTTTTATTTTTTGATTTATCTTTAAGCACTTTAGCCCTTTATTGACTTTGGAAGTGAAAACAACGACCTGATCTGGTAGTTGAAAAATACTGCTTTGAATTTGAGATTGGGTAGTTTTGTCACAAGTAATTAAATTACCATTTTTAATTAAATGATGTCGACCTTGTCATTTGTTAACCATAATTGTGTCTCAATTTTCAAATCTGTTACAAATCGTGGAGAAATCCTTCTACGGTGGAAGAACTTTTTTTTATTTTTCTTTTCAAAAAAAGACTCATTTCTGAGTGTAATCTAATAGCTGTCTTCTACCGACTCCAACACGGGATACGAGATATGATATGACACTACGACATTAAAAATATTAGATTTTGATACATTAAGATAGAGGTGGCAAAGAGGGCTGCCCGCCCCGCCCCGCCCCAGCCCGCCAAAAGCCCACCAAAAAGCGGGCTGGCCCGCCCCGCCCCGCCTTTGAAGGTGGGCTAGATATCTCAGCCCGCAACATTTTACACTAAAAATAAAAAAAATTTAAAAAAAAATCAGCCCGGGCGGGCTAGCGGGCTTGGCGGGGCGGGCTTGGCGGGCAGCGGGTTTGGAAAACTCAGCCCGCCCCGCCCCATTTGGCGGGCGGGCGGGCCGGCCCGACGGGCTCGACCCATTTTGCCAGCTCTACATTAAGACACATTTGAAGGCTATTTTTGTTAAAATATTTATTTTTATCCTATTTAATATTATACAGTGTATTATCAAATATTGGATGTTATTATCTTATATAATATCATGTCAAATCTTATATTATTATGTAATCTTATCCTATACTGTGCATCAAAACATGCCATCCGAAAAAGATTACTTAAATATCCATTTTTTTTAACCCGTTGGCCTCCGTGGGTGGTGCGAAGTTATGGTTGGTTGTTGTTCATTCGACATAGTAAACAAAAATGTTCCGTCTGTTCAATCACTGCTGTCATTATCTCAAATTTTGTTGCCTATTTCCGAGATATTTGCACCCATTTCTCCTCTCCCGCACCTTCTCTTGGAAAATATTTTTAACATTTCTCAAGACAATTGAAAAAATAAGTAACCCATCTGAATATTTTTCTCTCCCTACCTCCTCTTTGTCCCTCAAAAAGAGAGAGTAAATGTTGCTAGGAAACTCTCAAGCTACCAAACGCCCAACATTTTCGTTTAATAATTTTAGTTGGGATTGTTTTTATTTATAATATAATTTTTTATATATTTTTTCTTCAGAGTTCACTATTTTAAATTTAAAAAATATTTTCTTAGATTTTTATCTTTTTAAAAGTTATCTAACTATTATGAAATTTTAATTTAAAAAATAAATAAAAAACTTTTTATTTTTAAAAACACATTCACACAGCTGACTGTTTTTGTATTCAGATTTGTAAGTCAAAGTTTTAAAAAAAAAGTATATTATATAAACAGTGCTGTAAAAGTTCTTGGTTGCACTAAAATATTTGACTGCTGTCAGAAGCAGGTTGGTTAACAAAAATACCCAACCTACTTAACTTAACCCATACCTACCCCTAGTACCATTAATGTTTAACTATTTGTCCAACTTAGATACTTTGGAATATGGGTTTATCATCTATCATTTAACATGACAACAAAAAATTTCCTACACACACAATATTTTGTGGGGCCCGTAGAAAAAAAAATAAAAAAATTCCGGCACGCAAAACGAATCTCCATAACATAACACAATCATTTTTCATACAACATAACTCTTATAAAACCCTTGGAATATATATATATGGAAAATATTTTCTCATGTTACATGAGAATTGAATTCTCATATTTGTGATCCTTCGATTTGCGTGCAAAAATTTTTTTTAATAAATGTGGGGTCCACCACTAGTGTCACAACATGAGAATTGAATTCTCATGCAACATGAGAAAATCAAACCCCATATATATATAGGTTTATTATCTATCATTTAACATAATCACAAAAATTTTCCTACGCACACAACATTTTATGGGGCCCACAGCAAATAAAAAATAAAAAAATTCCGGCATGTAAAACGAATCTCTATAACATAACACCTCTGATGCACCGACACGCTTTTTTTTGAAAAATTTGCGTGTCGGACACATGTCCGACACGGACACGCTCGGACACGCGTCCGACACGCAGTCAACATTTGGGGACACGCGGTCAACTCTCCGACACGTTCCGACACGCGGTCAATATTTGGGGACACGCAGTCAACATTTGGGGACACGCTCGGACACGTTCGGACACGTTTTTTTTTATTTTTTTTATTTTTTTAATCTTAATTTTATTTTTTTAACTAAATATAAAAGAAATAATTTATAAATTAATTTTTTTTTGTTATGAAATTTGACATTAAAAATTAACAAAGTACGAAAAATTATTTATACTTATATTTATGTTATGAAATTTAAATATTTGATTGGTTATATGACTTATTATGGACTCTTATATGTATTAAATAAAAATTATATTATATATATTAAAAAATTTATTTAATATCAAAACGTGTCCCAACGTGTCGAAATATGACATTTTTTAGAATTAACGTGTCGGCGTGTCGTGTCGTGTCCCGTGTCCCGTGTCCGTGCATCATAGCATAACACAATCACTTTTCTTACAACATAACTCTTATAAAACCCTATATATATATATATATATATATATATATATATATTATTCCAAAGTATGGTCATGTGATCATGTTGTTTTATTTGATCACAATCATTCATTTAAAAATTGGTTTTGGATTTGAACCCTCTCATATGAAAAAAAATGATCATGTGATCATATTATTTGATCACAATCATTTATTTAAAAATCATACACTTTTCTCTCTCTTATCTTATCATTAATGAGTGATTGTGATCAAATAACATAAACGTTTTTTCACATAAGAAAATCAAACCCGTGATAGAAGTAACTCTTTATTATATAGAGTAAATATCATTTTTTGTCCTCCGCAAATTTCACGATTCCCACTTTAGTTCATAGCAAATAAAAAGGTTTTTCGTGGTCCTAACAAATTCAAAATGGACCCATTTAGTTGAAATTATGGTCTCTCACAAATTCAAAAAAAATCCACATTAATCTCTAAAAAAAACTATAATGAGTCCATTTAAATTTCTTATTGACCACTAATAATCTTTTTATTTGCCGGCGAATATGTATTCTGATACCTTAACAACTCCCATCACGGAGCGTTGAATGAAAGTAACTCTTTATTCTTAGTAAAACTTTATAATAATCGATGTACCAAAAAAATAAATAATAAATAAAAAACTTTATAATAATCGACCAAATTTCAGTCTACACCTAGCCTCTCCCTGACGCTATCCATCCCTCAGTATGCATGGTACACAGACCTAGAAAACAGAAACTGAATAGTTAACAAACATATTTTTACATTTTAATTTTAATTTTTTGAAGTCATCTTTAACTTTTTAAAATTGACCTTTTAACTTGTTAAATTAGCATAATATTTTTTGAGAGATTATTTTTATTAACCCTACGTCCCTACCAATAAAATAATTTTATTTATCTGGTTTTTACGTAGTGCTTTGAAAATTTTCTATCTAATATGATAACACTAATAAAGTTAACTTTCACGAAATTAATTTAATATTTTAAAAGAACAATTTAGAATGAAAGTTCATTAAAAATAAATATAAAAACTAGAAAAAGAAATTAGAGAATAAAGTATATATTTTTGTAAACTTATTATAAAGAAATAAGAACAAATGCATTTCAACTTCAACTTTCAACATTTTTGGATTGGGGAGTAACATAACTGAAATCTCAAATTGAGAGAAATAAAAAAAAAAATTCACTGTAATACAATTTTTAAAATTTTAAAATACGAGACTCAGAATTTTTTACGATGATACATAAAAATAAAACTGTAATGTTTAGCTGATTTGTTAATGTATTTGTACTTCTGATAAGCTTATATCTTAATAAGATTTTACATACTTTAACCTCGATAACTATTTTTTTTATATACATTGGTCTTATCTAACAAGGACCACATTGCTCGAACACTACAAGAAAAACGCTATCTAACCACAATATTTTAACCACATTTAAAATAATGTGGCATAATTTTATAAAATTTTCAATTTTACTACAGAGTAACAAGAATGTGGCAAAATAAACCCGGCCCATCTCTTCCCGAATTCCACAATCTCATAACAAATAAGCCCAATCCAAGTATTTCTCAAATTTCAGCATTCACTCATTTTTCATTCTTACATGGCTTCTTATTATCTCTCTTTCTCTCATATGTCCGGCATCGACACCGAACACCACCACGAAGATCTTATTATCGATTTGTGCGATTTGTGTGCTCATCTCTCTCTCTCTCTCAATTTCCTCTCAATTTCTTCCTGTTTTTTCAACTTAAATGGTTTTTGTAATTTTGTCAGCTAAAATCTAGGGTTGTTGATAGTAGAAGAGGATTCAATCAATTTTCAACTCTCTCGCTTGCAAAATCTCTGTGCAGTTAAGGTACCACTGTCTGCGTTCTTTTCATTCCTACATATAATAAATACGATCATCGATCGCCATTGCCCATTTTTCCAGAATATTCGCTTGATCATGTTTGGGATGATACTGGATTAATGGTTCTGTTGATTGGTCCAGAGAGTAATTCAGATGCCGTCGTTGCATTTTTCTGATACCTGTGCTTTATATTTCAGGGGTTTGGAAATTCGAGCTTGGTTTAGTGTCATTTTCTAGATATTTTTTCTATTGGTTTCTCTATCAGTTACTTTTGCTTCCCGGTGTTTCAGCTTATGTTTAAGTACCACATTTATGCTGGTCCGAACTCTCTTATTGTTATGGTTAGCTGTTTCAAATTGATTCAATAGATCCATTATAGGTTTATTTATTATCCTGTCTACCAATCAGTTTATTTCCATAAGTAAAATAATAAAATTATTGTCATTTAAGGTCTTATCAGGTTTTTTTAAATAGGCACTTCCTTTTGGTATTGCTTTATTCACTAGTTTTTATTTAAGCATTTTCAGCTTAGTAAAATTGCAGAGAAATTAGGTTATTTCATATGTTCAGTGTATAGGGGTTCCTTTGCTCTGTGAATTTTGATCTCTACATGATGAAAACTATCATGAGGCATGAGCTATGGATAAACTCCGATGAAGCTTTATTGTTATAGTTACACTGATAGAGTTCATGTATGTTTTCCTTGTGCTATCTCTCCAATTAAGCTCATTAGTCATCTTTAGGACTTCTCTTAGCTGAAATATGTAATTTCCTATTTTATTTGTTTTGTTCTTTTGAGAGTGCTTGGTTGTAAGTTCAAGCCTCGTGGACATGTTATTTTAGTTTACCTGTATGATGAATGCTATTATGCACATCACAGTCATCAAACACTTGAGGTATTTTCTGTAATGATTGACATTATAGAAAAAAAACTTAGCTGGATCTATCTCATTTTTTTTCCAGTTTTCCGCTACCTCTTAATACTATCTTATTTTGGTTTCTAATATATTGTGAATTGGATGATCTGATCTCTATATGATGAAGACATCATAGGCTATGGATAAACTCCAATGAAGCCTGTTTCTGTCATAGTTACACTGATGGAGAATCATTCATCCTATGTTCCTTATGTGCTCGAAGAAACCTTGCAGACTCTGCTGTTGTGGCCGAGGAGCTCTGGTTAGTCTTAATAGACAAACAATATTTTTGAGTTTGGTATTTAATCGCTTAAACTTATGTTATATATGTTAGTAATTGATGAGTTTTAAATGATGTAGGTGGAAGGCGTTAGAATTTGCTGCTCTTAAAAGGAGTTCTGTTTCATTCTTTGATGTTGAGAAATAAGAAACCGCAGTGTCAAGGTAGGCAAGGGAAAGGACAAGAGCAACTAAGGTATATTTCATTGAAATTCAACCTGGTGGTTGTTCTGTGGTCCTGTTATGTTTCATTGGTAGAACCAATACAAAAAGCCGTAGATCCTAATAGGTATGCTTCGTTATTTTGTCTCCAAGCTTATGCACTCTTCCCAAACTCCTGATGCCAAAATCGCTAAGGAGGGGTATTTCCCCACAACCAAAACACTTCATTATATGTCTCCAATCTTATGCATTCTTTTTGTTCTTTGCAGAGTTTAAAACATCAAAGGAAATGGAAATCTGATCCCAATTACACCAAATAATGGTATGACAGAGGTGCTGAATTTCATTTGCTATGTAATGTATTTTAGGATTTTGAAGTTAGTTTTATGCTTTAATTATTATTTTTGTTGTTTTCTTTAACTGAATTTCATTTGCTATGTAATGTATTTTAGGATTTTGAAGTTAGTTTTATGCTTTAATTATTATTTTTGTTGTTTTCTTTAACTACAAAATTAGGATCTCGTTTGTTGGGTGGTCTATATCCATACCTCTTCTGAATATGGGGGTTAGGTTGGGTTAAAGAAAGTGGTTTTATTATATTAGTTATTTAGTAGGCAAAAAATGTTCTCACTATGCAAGTGCAGGAGTTGGAATCTGAAATAGTTGTAGCAGCTGCTACTTGAACAGCCACATGCAACTATTGTCTCTGCTAATATAGTTGTTGATGGGAGGCAGATGAATGCACTCTTTCTTTATGTGGTAAGCCATTTTTATGTGAACTTACTAGACTTTTAGGACAGCTTGTATGTCAATATAAAAGGTCCAAAGTCTCATTGTCAACTACTGGTATTTGAATTGATAGACATATGGAGTTTTGCTACTTACTAAGAGGGATGATGATTTACGCTGCCTTGCTATATTTTGGATTGAAATTTTTTGTGCAGACAAAATGTAAGTTATATTTGATATTGGATTTCATAAATGGAGAGCATCTTTTCTTTCATCTATATAGGCTGGGTATCTTCAGGTATCTTGTTCTTCATCTCACACTAAATGCCGCAACTTACATGTTCTACTTCTTTGTTTTTTAATTATGATACTTTGGTATGTGTTGATGAGTAGTGAGGATCAGCCAAGGATTTACACTGTTGAGATAGTATCTTCTGTTTCACATCTTTACAAGAACGGCATCGTGCATCGGGATCTTAAACCTGAAAACATACTCATGGATCCTGATGGTTATGTATGCATGAAATTTATTTATCACGTTTCCTTTTGATTTTTATATTTTCTATTTGTATTTCTAAGTTAGTGTTCACAACTGAGAATCAAGTTTATCAAGTTCATTACATGAATTATTGAATTATATATATTCTTGAACTTTGATGTTTGTCCATATCATGCTAACTGATTTTGGACTATCGAAAGAAATTCACTCTGTTCCATCACTGGCTCGGTGCCCATTTATAATAGTTTACATTTTTAATTGCCAATTGACTATTGTTGTGGTCACTTGTACTATTATCTTTACTGTTACATAAGTTCATGTAAAGCAGTCCGGTTCCATTCTTACGAGTGCAATTATGACACTTTTATGGGATTAATTCCAAGATATTATGTCTGTATTATTGGACTGTAAATCTTATCTGGGTTGCATACGATGTTTCTTTTATCAGGACTGTAAATTATTTTAATCTTTCTAGAAATGGAAAAAAAATAAAAATAAACGTATTTTCACAATTTCTTTTATTAATCCTGATAGCTTTTAAAACCAAATAATCTTGCATAATTAATTTGTCCAAGTTCATGATGATAAAAATTGCTTCCCACAAACATCCAGTTACATGTTTCCAACTGGCGTTCTCCGACATGAGCATCTCTTTGGACCCACAAGGTAAGTTGAACATATAAGTGATTTTTTATCTTGTTATCCTGAAGTGTTGTCTCCCTTTGTCCAGTTCTTTTCTACGTTAACTTGATTTGGAACTATATAAATCCCCTATTTTAAGGTTTAATTTTTTATGAGTAAGCCTAAACCCACTGTTATCCTCTTAAGCACCTCTTCATATTCCGTAGCAATTGCAAATTCTTGTACACCTCATTTTATAGTTTACTTGAATTTTATCCTCTTAGTTTGCAAGTAATAATGTAGATTATTTGTTTTAATAAAAAACTATTGTAGAATGTGTGTTTCTAAGTATTATCGCCTTTCCACAATTCTTCAAGAGTCCCTAACTTTGTGAGCTTGTGGCCTTCCTCATAAACTTAAGTGCAACTAAAGTTCTAACGAAACAGAAACAGATACCCATTGGCTATGAGATTGTAAGGCAATATCCTTACTTATATTCAGTATCTGAATTTTTTGTGTTTAGCTTAGAGCTTGTTCAATTAACTTGATTGTTGACTTCTTACATTTTGAAATTGTTATGGTGAGCTATGCATGGGTTCTATGATATTATCTTCAATAGTGGCCTTTTTTTTTCTTTGATAGGATTTTTTTATTTAATAAAATTGTAAATTTAATTTGTTCCTATTTAACTTGGTAACCCATTGTTATGATGCAGGTTCGTTTCTTCTTTCAACAACTAATATCCGGGATCAGCTATTGTCATGATGGTGAATAAGTTTTTGTTTTGATTTTTCTCTCTTCATGTTTTCATATGGAGACCCTGATGCAATTGTGTTATAGTACCATCCATCATAACGTGACTTAAGATTGTCCTATGTTATTTTATAACTTAAAACTTGATGTCTTGTATAAATTCTTCAATGATATCAATAAAAAGCTTACATATCCAAAATTGGATATAGGTTTTGGAGTTTGATTCACGTTTTACCGTGTTTTTACTATTTTGCACGAGCTATGTTTAATATTATTTTCTGTATTGAAGTAATTTTATTAAATTGAAATATTTTTAATTAAGAAAATTCATTAAATTGAAATATTTTTAATTAAAAAAAATTCATATATTTAGCCACATTCATGTTGAATGTGGCTAAAAAAAATTTCAGACATAAATAGCCACATTTTTCTTGTTGTGGCAAATTATAGAGTTTAACCACATTTATAAAGTGGCTAAATTAACAATAAATGTGGCTAAAAAAAGGCTACCACACTCTATCAAAATGTGGCAAAGTGAATAAAATAATGTGGTTAAATTATTGCAACACCACTATTAGCTACATTTTATTAAAATGTGGTTAAGTTAATTAGCCACATTTTTTATCAATGTTTGCCACATTTTTAAATGTGGCTAAATAACCTTTTTTTTGTAGTGGAAGTACTGCATTCAGAATTAATGTATTAAATTAAATTATATCTTCTTTTGAGATTCAAGACTTATTATTAAATACTCACATAGAAAAATTCAAAAATATTTAAAATTATTCGTGCATATATTTATTTTAGCTTTTCTCCCACTTCCTGCTCCCCACATGATCAACACAATTGACGAGATCTTATGGATTCGTCCTGTACGGAATATGTTGGTTTTGGCAAATTTAATAAAAGAATTAGAAAGTTATTTATTTATTTAATTTTTTTTTGGAGATACATCAGAAAATAAAAGACAAAACAAAAAATAAATTAGGCAAACCTGGGGTAGGCTACCCCTCTGATCATTTCGGACCAGTAAACTACATCCCATCGGTGGATTAGTAAACTTCTGCAGTTCGCCTTCAAGCATGCTATGATTTTTCGCAAGCCAATCAGCAACTTGGTTACCTTCCCTCAGAACATGTTGAACTCGGACCAACCAAGGCCAACTAAGAAACTCCTTAATTTTTTGAACTAAAAGCAACAAAGGATGCCCTTCTTCACAATTCTGAAACAATTGCAAAGCATTTGTAGAGTCCCCTTCAAGATAAATATTTTTGTAACCACTTTCCCAAGCCAACTGAAAACAAATATAAGCACCCCAGAGTTCATCCCGAAGAACAGTACCATACCCTAACCCCTTAGAAAAATCGCCAAGCCAAACTCCATCACTATTTCTGATCACTCCTCCGCAAGAAGATCTTCCTTCCGTACTATTTTTTGCACCATCTATATTTATCTTGACCCAATCATGAGGAGGTGGTTCCCACATTATCATACGCTTAGGAACCCGAAAGGAACTTAGCCCCCCATTAAGCAAGACTAACTTAGAATCAACAACACTCTGCATATAGCACCGCACCTTGGATAAGATGACAGCAGCATAAACCTTCTTGTCTTGAAAAACAAAAAGGTTTCGGTCCTTCCAAATATGCCAAGCAACGACACCAAACACCAAAGGCCACTCATAGTCATTCGAACAACCTACATTACCAGAAAGATTCCATGACAACCATTGAAACAGATCAGAAGATAAAAAATTGCCCCATTGTTGAGTATGAACAAACGCTTTCCAAATCTGCAACACCATAGGACAATCCCTAATTGCATGCAACACATCTTCACGATGCATCTCACACCGAGGACATATGTCAGAATCAGCCATATGTCTATCAACTCTCATGGCATTTGTCATTAATCTATTACCCGTCATTAACCAAAGAAAAGTCTTGATACGAGGAGGTTCATCCCATCTCCAAACTCTACTCCACTGCTGCCCATGATTATCAACTTGAGAGTTTGAGAGAGAATCATAAGCACTCTTAACAGAAAAACAACCGTCACCCGTCTCATTCCATATAACTCTATCGTCATAATCAATAGAATTTGAGACCATAATATCAACAATGCGATGGTTAACCTCCATAGGAAGTAAGTGCACAAAAGTATCCCAATTCCAACCTCCTCCTGGGGACACAAAACTAGCTACCATAAGGTTACTTTCTTCCTGACTAATCGGTCTATTAGCCAACTCCTCAAGCGGACCAAAATCATGAACCCAACAATCAGGCCAGAATTTAACCTGCTTCCCATTTCCTATATGAATTGAAGAACGATCTACAATGTTGCCCTACACCTTTACAATCCCCTTCCATAGGTTAGAAGTTTGTTGCGGCTTTGGAATCACAGGAATCAAGCTATCTCCCATACTATACTTAGACCGAAGTACCCTAATCCAAAGAGATTCTTTATGCGTTAATAAGTCATGTCCAATTTTCATAAGGAAGGCTTTATTAGTATCACGCATATTTCTCAACCCCAAACCCCCAAGCTCCTTAGGCTGACAAACACGGCTCCAGGCAATCAGATGAGGCTTTTTTATTTTCTGTAGAAGTACCCCAAACAAAGTTTCTAGTTATCTTGTCAATCTCCTCACAAGTGGACACCGGAAAAAGATTAGTTTGCATGGCGTACATGGGGATGGTTGTAATAATAGCTTTTGCAAGAGTCACCCTACCAGCCAAAGACAAAGACGATTGGGACCAGTTAGACAATCTTTTCCTCACCCTATCAAGCACATAGTTGAAAGTATTTCTTCCAACACGGCGATGATGAATAGGGACGCCAAGATATCTCCCCAACTCGGCAGTTACATTAAAACCCAGCATATCACACACCTTCTTAGCTCTAACATGATTTACATTCTTGGAGAAGTAAACAAGTGTTTTTTCATGACTGATTTTTTTCCCAGAAGAAGCACAAAAACAATCTACAATCCGGGTTATGATATTGGCCTAATCAACAGAAGCCTCTGCAAATAGAAGAAGATCATCAGCAAAAAACAAATGAGATATAGGAGGGTAAGTCCTCGTTAGGTACACTGACTTCCAAACATTCTGATCTACTACCAACTTAATCATCTGCACAAGTTTTTCTATACACAAGACAAAGAGATATGGAGATAATGGATCCTCTTGTCGAAGTCCCTAGATGGTGTAAACTCTTTTGTTGTAGAAAGTTGTTTTGAATATATAAATTTTGTTCAGTTTTAAAAACTCTCCGTATCAAAAAAAATTATCAATTTTTTAATTTAAAGTTTAAAACAATTGAAAGGCACATGAGGAGGTGATAAGATTATAAGATCTCATGAGATTTTTGCCTTAAAATTCAGAAGATTCTTCAAATAACACATCACAATTTATAATCATTTCAAATTTTTATATAATTTAATGTTTCACAATTGAGCTTTTTCCCTTATCAATTACGATAAATTATGATAAGGTTAGGTTATTTGCCAGATATGAAGTCATTCCCATTAATAGCATGCAATGAATATGAATTATTTTATCAAAATTAATTATATTTTATTAAATTTATATATTATCGTCGGTCGATGACATAATATCGAATATTTTATATTAAAAAATTAAGTGAGTGTATCAAATTTCTTTAACACAGGTGTTAAGGAGTCTGCGCCCCTTAACTATAGGTCTCGAGTTCAAGCCCTGTGAATGGAAAAAAAGGATTTGGGAGAGCCGCCCCAAAAAAGGTATACATTTGAATTTATTCAAAAAATAAAATAAAATTAAGTGAGTGTTTTTCGTTTTTATTTTTATTTTTAAAGTTTTTGTTAATGATTATGAAAATGTTAGATTATTTTTAATAATAATTGTAGGGTTTTATAATTCTCATTTAACATGAGAATTGCAATCTTCCTACATATCCTTCGATTTCCGTACTGATATGGGTCCTACACATAATTTTTTCCAACATATGAGTCTCACATGCTTTTTATCTCTATAACATGAGATTTCAATTCTAATATTATTTTTTTTGAAAACCAATTCTAATATTTTTTTTTTTTTGAAAACCAATTCTAATATTACATGAGACTTATAAAACCCATAATTATAAGGTGACAGTTTTATAGTTATTTCCAAAAAAAAATTATTAACATGAAAAAATGGAGCCTAACCAGTTTGACTTGTTCAGATCAAAGTTGTAGTTTCCAGATCCAGACGGGTTATCTCGTCAATTCCCATATTCTTCCGAAAAAAAGAGAAGCTATGCCTCGTACACATACGGTCCCCTACGATTATAACCATAATGTACAAAGCTATGCCTTAATTATACACATAAATGTTTCTCCACAAGAAAATCAATTCGGCTTATCTGTTTTGTTTTTTTTATATATACAAGCTTATCTGTTTATGTAGTTGAGACAATAACGATAATGATAATGTAACATCTTGAATATATATAATAGGGATCTTTTGACTCCCGTTCCCGTATAAAATTAAGAAGTGTTACTCTCTATTTCAACTATTGATTTCCTTACATATAATGTTATAGTTTATTTAGAATTAATTAATTAATATAATTTAAAAAATTATAAATGTTAGATGGACGAAAATTAATGGCTGCGATGAGACGTAAGATTTCTTAGTCTTACGCCGGAGTCAAAAAAATCTCTTCTCATAAATGTAAAAACTTACAAGAGCAAAAGAAAGAAACAGAGGGAATTTTGGTGGAATCTTGACAGAAAGAATAAAAAATATAAAATTAATAAATAGTAAGGAAGCTTTATGAAAAGAATTTTTTTCTAGAGAAATAAGAGAAAGAAGGAATAAAAGAGGGAATAATGTAGATAAAGAGCAACAGATTTTTTTTTTTCTTTTTCTTTTGATAGACAACAAGGCATAGCCCCAAACAAAGAGACACTAAAGCAAACATAAACAGAAGCTATTGGATCATCAAAAGCTCGCGATCTTCCCACTCCAGTAAGATCAGCCAGGTAAATAATGTGAATACTAGGTGGTGGGTCTTCGCAAAACAGATGTTGCACAACCTCATCATATCCCAAGATAAAATTTGTCATCTAATCCGCACAAGCATTTCCTTCCTTGAGTGTGTGGTTGAATCTAACCGATCAATCTTTCTGAATCCATGCTCGTGTCTGAGAAATAAATTGACTCTCACGAGCTGCTGCATCCTGGGAGGTGAGCACAGTGATAACACAAGTTGAATCACTTTCAATTATAATATTACGGTGGCCAAAATTTCAAGCTAATTCCAGCCCACGACGCATGCCCCACAACTCTGCTAAAGAACTACAAATCTCAATTCTATAAGCAAAATCGCCCAATCATCTCCCTTGAGAATCTCTCATAACCCCACCACAAGCAGCTATGTCAGGAGCTCCACGAGCGTGAATATTAAGGTGGAGATAATTTTTTTTCCTTGTCTTTGTTTTAAAATATAAACAATATGGTAGTGTTATTTTTATTATTTTTTTTCCTTTTCTTTCGATGAGATACCATATTCTAGTTTCTGAAATTTATATTTACAAAAATTAGAATTCTATAATTATATAATCTATATGGAGAAAATATTTGTCATTTTAAATGACACAAAATTATGTCATTTTTAATGAAACTATATCGTTTTGATGCAATTTTACATTCTCTTCCCTCAACTTTATTTTTATTTCTAATTTTATAAAAAAAGAAAAAAAAATGACAAAACACACCAAAACTATGTAGTTTCATTAAAAATAACATAAAAATTATGTTATTTAAAATAATACACTACTCCCAATTTATATATGCTGCAATTTATGTATTTGCATTTATATTTATATTTTAGCAAATTTGAACTTGTACAATTTATAAATATCGTATATATGTATACTCATATACATGTGATAATACATATATGATAAATATCACATATTATATATTTAATTATTGATTTGTATTTTGTATATTTTATGTATTTATATGTTATGTCTTTAATTTTTTTAATAAAGAAATAAATAACATGATAAATTTTGTAATGTAAAATTATGAGTGAAAAATTTTGTATTGTAGAAGTTTATATAATTATTTTTTATATTCATTATGATATCAAATTTAAATAATAATATTTTATGAATCATATTTCTTAGATGAAGGAATTCATTTTCTTATATAAGATAAGGTAGTGAGATGCCTTTGCAAGGTATAACTCTTAGATAGGTAGTAAGTTGATAGTAGAAAATTTTGGTAGTGAGAATATCCCTCTTTTATTTAATATATGTTATTAACTTCATAACTTGTATGAAACTGATATAAAAATGGTAAGATTATTTCTCCGATTGTTTGACGTTCAGCAATAATAGATATATGGTTATGATTTTTCACATTTAATTCTTTTACCTTTTGTATGGTTATACTTTCTCATATTTAATGTTGTTATCTATCTATATATATATATATATATATATATATATATATATATATATATAGTAAATAATTGATTGCTGGACGTCAAGCGATCAGAGAAATATAAACCCCAATAAATTGGGGGTTTTAAATTTTATGTCACATAAGATAAATATTTTATGTTAGCGAAACAAAATTGTGGGGCTCACAATTTTTAAAAAAAGAAAAAGAAAAATGAGCACAACATTTTATGAATGTATAACATAAGATAACTATCTTACGTGACATATTACAATTATTTTCTATAAATATATATAACAATGCTGATTCATATTCAAATGAGAGGCATGGTCATTTTTACATTTTATTTGGATTACGCTCTATAAATACGATCTCAGATGTGTTTTTGTCATATCATCATAATTTTGTGATAAGCATTTACTTTTATGTTTGGTGGGTTAATAGGATATGATTACCTTATCATATTATCTCATTTCATCCTATCCAATACATGATTTCTGGGTTAGGATATCAATATTGGATACCCGATATATCCTCACGCTACCTAATATATTCTCACACTACTTAATATATTTGTATTTATTGCATTATATTTTATTTATTTATTTTTCTTTTCTCCTTCTACATAATCTTATCATATTACTAATCAGGTGCTCATCAAACATAGGACTCGAGTCTCTAGTGAGTTACAGACAGAGTTCGAAAAGGTCAAATCTTTGATGATTCCATCATACATGATTGAGTTGCGAAAACTTCTGGATAGGTATCCTACATCTGAACTGAATTCTTTCTGGTTAAGGAATCTCTTTCTAGTTGCTCTGGAACAATTAGGAGATTCTCTAGAAGAAATATGGAATTCTGCTTCTGGCGGCAACATGCTATGGGGTGGTGGTCCCGCTTATGGGGTCAAATCAAGACGTTCTAAGAAGAAATATTGGAATCTCGTCGATCTCATAAGTATCATACCAAATCCCATCAATCGAATCGTTTTTTCGAGAAATACGAGACATCTAAGTCATACAAGTCAAGCGATTTATTCCTTGATAAGAAAAAAAAACGTGAATGGTGATTGGATTGATGATAAAATAGAATCCTGGGTCTCGAACAGCGATTCGATTGATGATAAAGAAAGAGAATTCTTGGTTCAGTTCTCTACCTTAACGACAGAAAAAAGGATTGATCAAATTCTATTGAGTCTGATTCATAGTGATCCTTTATCAAAGAATAACTCTGGTTATCAAATGATTGAACAACCGGGAGCAATTTACTTACGATACTTAGTTGACATTCATAAAAAGTATCTAATGAATTATGAGCTGAATACATCCTGTTTAGCAGAAAGACGTATATTTCTTGCTCATTATCAGACAATCACTTATTCACAAACCCCATGTGGGGTTAATCATTTTCATTTCCCATCTCATGGGAAACCCTTTTCGCTCCGCTTAGCCCTACCCACCTAGGGGTATTTTAGTGATAGGTTCTATAGGAATTAGACGATCCTATTTTGTCAAATACCTAGTGACAAACTCCTATGTTCCTTTCATTACAGTATTTCTGAACAAGTTCCTGGATAACAAACCTAAGGGTTTTTTTATTGATGAGAGTGACGATAGTGACCATATTGATAATAGTGACGATATCGACCGTGACCTTGATACGGAGCTGGAGCTTCTAACTATGATGAATGTGCTACCTATGGATATGATGCCAGAAATAGACCGATTTTATCTCACCCTTCAATTCGAATTAGCAAAAGCAATGTCTCCTTGCATAATATGGATTCCAAACATTCATGATTTGGATGTGAATGAGTCGAATTACTTATCCCTCGGTCTATTAGTGAACTATCTCTCCAGGGATTGTGAAAGATGTTCCACTAGAAATATTCTTGTTATTGCTTCGACTCATATTCCCGAAAAAGTAGATCCAGCTCTAATAGCTCCGAATAAATTAAATATATGTATTAAGATACGAAGGCTTCTTATTCCACAACAACGAAAGCACTTTTTCACTCTTTCATATACTCGGGGATTTCACTTGGAAAAGAAAATGTTCCATACTAATGGATTCGGGTCCATAACTATGGGTTTCAATGTACGAGATCTTGTAGCACTTACCAATGAGGCCCTATCGATTAGTATTATACAAAAGAAATCTATTATAGACACGAATCTAATTAGATCTGCTCTTCATAGACAAACTTGGGATTTGCGATCTCAGGTAAGATCGGTTCAGGATCATGGGATCCTTTTCTATCAGATAGGAAGGGTTGTTTCACAAAATGTACTTCTAAGTAATTGCTCTATAGATCCTATATCTATCTATATGAAGAAGAAATCCTGTAACGGGGGATTCTTATTTGTACAAGTGGTACTTCGAACTTGGAACGAGCATGAATAAATTAACGATACTTCTTTATCTTTTGAGTTGTTCTGCCGGATCGGTCGCTCAAGACCTTTGGTCTCTACCCCGACCTGATGAAAAAAACGGGATCATTTCTTATGGGCTCATTGAGAATGATTTTGATCTAGTTTATGGCCTGTTAGAAGTAGAGGGCGCTCTGGTAGGATCCTCACGGACAGAAAAAGATTGCAGTCAATTTGCTAATGATCGAGTGACATTGCTTCTTCGGTTCAAACCAAGGAATCCCTTAAATACGATTCAAAATGGATCTTGTTCTATCGTTAATCAAAGATTTCTCTATGAAAAATATGAATCGGAGTTTGAAGAAGGGGAAGGAGTCCTCAATCCCCAACAGATAGAGGAGGATTTATTCAATCACATAGTTTGGGCTCCTAGAATATGGCGCCCCATATCCTACCCTTATCCTATCCTGTCCACCAAAAGAGCCCTTAATGTAATTTTTTTTTTGAGTGATATCTATTAATACTTTAATACTTATATATCATCACGTATTTTTTAGTAATTAAAATAAAATAATAAATAATGATATGTTCAAATATTAATACAAAACTAGTGTAAAACTTTTGATATTAAAAATGCATACTGACTTAATTTTATTTACTAATATTATAATATATTATTCTTTAAACTTATATATAATAATTTTTAAAAGTTATATTTTAAGACAAAAAGAATTCATCCTTCGCTGTCCAATACAAAAGAAAGCTTATCATTAAAGAAATTTTCACACTACTTCTTATTCTTCTACTTTCTATCTTATATTTTATCAAAGAGAAATATTATATTTATAATTTTTTTTTACAAACTCAATTATGTATTTTCAGTAATAGATTCAGTTATGAATGCATTCTCAGAAATACATATAGTTTATAAGAAATTATAAACAAAAAATGATACATAAAATCTACTCATATATATATATATATATATATATATATATATATATATATATATATATATATATATATGGAAAAAATGTGTGTGTCATTTTAAAGGATGTAAAATTTACTCAGAAATACATATAGTTTATAAATATAATCCCTGATTATATATCTATTTGCATAGGGATATATTTTTCTTATATTGTAGGAAAAATATTAAAGTGGTGGGACCCAATCCCTTTTTGGATGTGTAGGAAAGTTGTCTATCTAATGTAAAATGAGATAAACATAACCCATTTGTATCAACCAACCCTCTGCTGACGATTTATAATGTAAATAAAGTCGACAAGACATATGTGAATGAGTTATAGTACTTGCAATTACAACGACGTCTGGAACCTAAATTAATGAGGATTAAAATCTTATGAGGTAAAGTCGCACAGAAAGAAATCGCTTCTGACTTTTTTTAGGTCCTCTATCTGTTGATCGACTGGATATTTTAGCTCCCAAGCGTAGACAATATTCAATGTCAGTGACTTTTTCTTAAATAAAAATTTAAGTGGGGTTAAACATCAATATTTATTAGAGTAAGAGAAAATTCCCTAATATTTTTAAAGATTTCCGGAAGAAATTACGTTTCACCATCCAACAAAATTTCCACATGGACTAGCTCGATTTGAATTCCCACTTTTATTGGCATGTCAGTAACTTTTTTAAGCTGTTGGTAAGGATACAATGATACATTCAAGCACGTTCATGAGCGCAGGCTCATTTCACTTTATACTGAAATTTAGTTTTTTTATTGAAAGAAAGAATCCACAAGAATTAAACTCTAGATGATAATTAGTCACTTAACTATTACATCATGTTTCACAACTCTTTAAGAAATTCAAGCTCTCATCAACACACTCACTACGCATATTATAACCTTACCATTTATTAAAAGGCGACAAGGTAGGGAAACAACAGATAATTTTGTATTGGCCTACAGATATTTATTTATTTATTTATTAATATTTTCTGTCATCAAGTTATTTTCTATTCTTTCTTTCTTGAGAATCAGATTTTGACAAGATTTGATACTTTTTTTTTGTCCAATCAAATACCAACAATAATTGTTGACAACGTGCAATGATATAGCCTAGTGCTGATGATTTAACTAATCCCGTATTCTAATCCGGAATCCTGTACTAAACGAATAAATATTTGGTGTTACAGTTGTACCAAAAATTTAGTGTATCTCACCAATAAAAATATAATATGTAATTCAAAATTAACTTTTTTTCAGCCAAATTTTCTCTCTCTCTTATATTGTGTAATGCTCTCATTGATGGGATGTACTGAATCTAGATACAACAGTAATACCAATTCGTCGTAAGCATGTTACCTTCTCATTGCCGTCTATCGGTAAATGTAAAGGTCACAACAAAACTTGCCAAAACCAAGTTTAAGAGTAACATCTTTAACAACTAGCCAATTTTGAAACGCAAAATAATAATGATGATGATGAAGGCTACGGTCCCCGAATTTCGGAAAATTTTTTGATGCTCCAGATCCTACGTGGTCCTTCCATCCAGTGAGTGAGTGACACTTGTACAAAAGTTTATTTTTTATTTCTCCTCTCTCCTCTTTCTTCAATTAGTTGTCTCATCTTGATTGATTTTGGACCACTGAATTAATGGTGGTTCAGCACCACCAGAATTTTCTAGTTTCCTAGGTTAAGACAAAACTATATGCCATGCATTGAATCCCCATCATCATATTCATATGTGAAACCATCTTCTCCATAGTCTCATTGTTGAGTGTCCCACATTCAACAACCCATTGTCATGGCCCCTGACCAAATTAAAGGACCGATCGAGTTAGCAGGTCCCCTGCTTCCACTGGTGATCGAAGTTATTACAAACGACAAAATCATCCTTAGTTTTCACCCATTGAACCCCTTTGACCTTACGGCGTAGCAAAATCAATCTCAATCCAGACAGCTCTTATTCTCTTAATAAAACGTTTCATATTTACATGTGAAAGTGATACACAAATTTATCAATAACACAAGAATAGTCAAACAGGAACTAAATTAACAACATAAAACAAGCAAGATAAGAAAAACAAATATATTTACAAATTTTTTGTTTACAAATTCTTACAAACTACATTATGTCTCACACGTCATATACTAATCAAGAATATATAACCGGTCATACTTAATGTAATTTATAAAAAAAATTTATAAACGGATCATTCCCGGTCATACTAGGTGTTTCCCTAGCAAGTTCTTAGGCTTGTAATTTCTACCATAGAAGTCTGGATCTTTTGTTGGAGGCAACTTTGAGATTGCTTATCTGTGGTACTATGAAATTATCATCCCGCAACCTTGATCTGCTGCCTTTGATGTTATTGGTGGTTTCCTTTGTCTCTCTATACCCAATATTCTGCTGATCCATTTGTGCAGAATATACATAAGATGGTGCTTGAGGAACCCAGATCCCACCCATATTTCTCTCATCACCAGCACCACCAGGAAGTGGCAACACATCATCATCATAACCATTCTGCAATTCATCAACGTATTAATCAAAATCTCAGATCCCAAAAAGTTTAATCAAATGAAACTAGGACGAGGTTCATTATTATTACAAAAAAAAAAAAACCTTGGAGAAATCAAACGGAACAGAAGGTGATGATGAATCGAGGAAATCTTCGAACTGCCAACCCGGGATAGTATTAATCAAGTACTCGGATATGCTGCTTGTGAAACCAGCTTCTTCATTTGTAGAAGACGATGATGCTTTTGAATTGTCCATAGAATTAGAAACAGAGAGCTTAATCCCACTGAGAAGAAACCTATTATGTTTCTTTGTGTGCTCGTTGGAAGAATGAATCGGAAAGTCACACTCTTTGCACAGAATCGCTCTATCTTGCTGACAAAAAACAAAAGCTCTTTTCTCCTATACAAATACAACAAAGAAACTCAACATCGATCATTTTTAACAGTTATATATATTAATTTTTGTGTGTGTGTTACTGTTGTGGAAAAAAGAAGAGAATTAATTAATCAATTACGTGGCAAACATCGCAGACTGGGTTGTGCTTTGCAGAAGGGTGGCTGAGAGAGAAACGTTCATGTTTGGAGGCGAGCTTGTTAGCATAGTGGACACGGTGGTCGCAGCCGTCGCATAGAGCAGCTTCGTCGGCGGTGCAGAATAACGAAGCTTCGTGTTTGTTACACACGTCGCACTGGATCTTCATTACGCCTTGCCTCAGATCAGTGAATCACACACACTGTGAATTCAATGAGATGGTCACACATACATAGTACTTCAAATAAATACACACGAGTCATATCACTAAAGTTTGCAACGCGAGCTACGACGTCATGTTTCACGTTCCATAAAATAATGAAGGATTCATTATCAGCATATATATATATATATATATAGGAGGTAGGATTATTTGACACCGTATCCAGATTTGAAGTTTGATACCTCATCTAAAAGTCGTTAGATAAAAAAAATCAACAACTTTAATTTTTGAACATGTAATACCATTGATCTTTTTTGATTTTTGATCTAATGGCTCTCATATGAGGTGTCAAACTTTAAATTTGACACTGGAGTCAAATGATCCCACCTCATATAATATATATATATATATGGGTAAAGTGTATGTCATTTCAAAGGATGTAAAGCTGTGTCATTTTAAGAGAGAGAAAGAGATAGATAAAGGAGGAGAGTGTTGAAAAAAAAATAAAGGTATGGGTCCCACCTCTTTGTGAGGGTGAAAGGATATAAGTTGTGTCATTTAAAAGAATAAATATTTTCCATATATATATATATATATATATATATATATATATATGAGGTAGGATCTTTTGACACCGATGTCAAATTTTAAGTTTGACACCAAATCTGAGAGCCGTTACATCATAAAAGATCAACGACTCTGATTTGTAAGCATGTGACACCAATGATCTTTTTTGATCTAACGGCTCTCAGATGTGGTGTCAAACATGAAATTTGACACCACTATATATATATATATATATATATATATATATATATATATACATATATGGGGTAAACATTTCTACAACAACTTTAGATAAGCTTATCTAGAGTTGCCATTTTTAATTATTCCGGGAGAATATAGTTATAACGTTAAAATTGTTTTTTTTCTCTCTCCTCAGTCACTTTTTAGAACTTTTTGGCTGTCGTAGAGAGAGAGAGAAAAGAGCAACTTTAACGTTATAATTATGTTCTCTCGGGAGAACATAGTTAAAAATGACAGCTGTAGATAAGCTTATCTAAAGTTGCGAAATACTTTTGCCTATATATATTTATAGTGTTCTTTTCATCAAGATATTTATTATTAATTTTCATCAAGATATTCATCAAATAATTATTTTATGGAAAGCTCAAGCGGTAGTTTATTAATTTTATTAAAATATTCATCTAATATATATATATATATATATAGTCTTCCAATAATAAATGCTTGAGGGGGACCTTCTTCTTTTTTTGGTAAGGGGGACTTTATTTTGATATCTAATGTTCTTTTCATCAAGATATTTATTATTATTTAAATATCAATTGAAAAATCTAAATTTATTATTAATATTTTACAGTTAAAATTATATTTAAACACATTACGTTTTTATTTTAAAATTGCAACTAACTCCAAACGGATTTTATTAATTTAATTTTTATCTTAATAAAAACAAAGAACATGAATAACAAGTTATATTAATTATGTCAATCATAATTTACAATTCACAGATAACTGGTAGGTATCCATACTTGATACTTTTTGTAAACAATGGCTGCCTAATTCTTCTTAGTCGTGAAGGCAGCAACGGTCCGAGTATTGACGTTCCTCCCTCCCTAAATTTTACTTATTTTATTATTATATGTATAAAATAACATTTGTCTAATAATAAATTATTAGCACTAATAATTAGCCCCCTCTCAAAAAAGTACTTATAATATTAGTTCATTTTATTATTTTTAATAATATTTATAGTTTTGCTATTTTATTTTTCCCCTATTACAAAAAAATCTTGAATCCACCACTACGTGTACCTATATTTTCTGCTCGCCAAATGAAATTGACAAAAAACAATGGTTAAGATCTATGAAGCACCGACACTTCAAAAATCCCGACGTGTCGTGTCCGACACTTCCCGACACTCTCCGACACTCCAACACGTGTTATAGAAATTCTAAAAAAGGTTCAAAGGTTGCGTTACGTTGAGTTTTTAGTTCCAACTATTAGATTCGTTAGATTACAATTACCATTTTATTGAGTATAATATAAATATTTGAGATATCTT